>JAJOOF010019936.1:0-48416 GCA_029582545.1 Solanum lignicaule | reverse complement strand
GACAAGGTCCCAACAAGAGTGCCAAGTGATCAAACAATTCGTACAAGTGGGCGAGTTACACAAGCGTCTTTAACGTCTTAAAGGATACTAATACGACAACGCAAAGTGACAAGAGGTAACCAAGATACCAAGATCAACTTTCAGATATACCAGCAGTTAAAAGAGTGCAAGTACAAGTTTATACACACACCTCAGTGCTTTAGCAAACAAACAGTCCAACACAACTACGTGAGTTCAGACCGTGGACCAACCAACGTTTCAAGGTCCTCAACTTGTTCACTCGTATATACAACCTTAAAAATACAATTAAATAACTTCTTTAATTCCTAGCAGATATATAATGTTCATGTAAAACAGGATTATTATCACAAGTAACCTTAGCCAGTACAAATACGACTATGCTCCCAAAGCAGTGATTCTGGCAAGCCTAGTATCTAATGTCGCAACTTAGATTTGAAAAGGAAAATGGTAAAACTAGACTTTATAACCTTCATGAAAGATGTAGGTATATCTCTTAAGGTTTCAAATAAACAAGAATTACCGCAAAAATATATTTTGTACAAAAAGATATATTCAAAACACTAACAGTTGTCCATACAGGATTTCTACTTATGAACTCTGGACAGAACCTGTCCTATGTTGTGTTCCATATTTTGAATCCATAACAGCTACATTAGAGTTTTACATAAACATAAGAATTGTACATATACGAATTAGATTTCCAGATCATATTTATTCATTGTAAAAAAAGTTCTATAACTCAAGTTTTGCTTAAAATACTAAACACTACCCAGCTCCCAAAAAGATTTTACCACTTACCAAAAAGAAGTGTGTGTTCTCGAATTCCAGCAAAAAGGGCCAAGTTTTTCTATTGTGATTTTGAAGAACAACTTGCTAGATAATTTTCTAAGGTTCTTATACTTCAGGTGAGACAAATTTGACTAGAAGAGGTGTCAAAATATAGTTTCACAAATGATGTTTATCACATGCACAACTGTCTCCAAAAGGTGGCTGCCCAAATAGTTGTGTGCTGCCCAAAATGCATACATATACACCTATATATATATCCCTCACCTCCTTTTAAAGCTATACGTAATTTTAATTAGAATATTATGAAAATACCCCAATACAATATCTTAAATTATGATCACAATTTATGTTAAGCAAGTTAGCAATGATCACAACATTTCAAGTTCCCGAAATGAGAGTAAAACATATTGTAGAAATTAAGCAATGATAAATTGACATGCGACTCTTGGTTAATATTTACGGGTGTTACAACTCTCTCCCCCTTAAAGAAATTTCATCTCGAAATACCTTACCCTAGTCCCGGAACAAGTGCGAATACTGGGTCCTCATATCTTCATCTCTTTCCCAGGTTGCTTCTTTTCCAGAATGGTTCCTCCAAAGTACCTTTACTAAGGGGATTCTCTTGTTTTTAAGTTTCTTTACTTCTCGAGCTTCAATTCGGATAGGTTCTTCATTATAAGTCAAGTAAGGATTAATCATAATAGATTCAACCGAAAGAACATGCGATGGATCTAAACGATATCTTCTGAGCATAGAAACATGAAAGACATTGTGGATCTTCTATAACTCCGGTGGCAAAGCTAATTTATATGCAACTGGTCCAACCCTTTCAAGTATCTCATAAGATCCCATAAATCGGGACTAAGTTTTCCTTTTTGGCCAAATCTCATAATCTTTTTCCATGGAGACACCTGTAAGAATACTTTATCTCCAACTTGATATTCAATGTCACGCCTTTTAAGATCAGCGTATGACTTTTGTCTATCCGAAGAAATCTTTAGACGATCCTTGATAATATTTATGTTGTCCTGTGTTTGTTGCTCAATTTCAGGACCAACAAGCTTTCTTTCACCAACTTCACTCCAACAAAGAGGGGTCCGACATTTCCTTCCGTATAGGGCTTCATAGGGAGGCATTCCAATACTCGATTGGTAGCTATTATGATAAGAAAATTCTATCAAAGCCAAGTGTTTGTCCCAACAACCCTCAACTCCATAATGCAAGCTCGAAGCAATCCTCCAAAATTTGTATCACTCTTTCCGACTGGCCGTCTGTTTAAGGATGGTATGAAGTGCTAAATTTCAACTTAGTACCCAAAGCTTCTTGCAAGCTACCCTAAAATCTGGATGTAAACCTTGGGTCTCGGTCAGATACAATAGACATAGGGATCCTATGTAGTCTTACAATCTCATCAATGTACAATTCGGCTAAACGCTCAAGTCAGTAATCCATCCTGATTGCTAAGAAGTGAGCACTCTTGGTTAGCCTGTCCATAATCACCACCCATATTGTGTCATGATTTCTTTAGGTGCGAGGAAGTCCAGAAACAAAGTCCATAGTTATTCTCTCCCATTTCCATTCCACCATCGACAAGGGCTGTAGTAAACCAACTGGGACCTGATGTTCTGCCTTTACTTGTTGACAAACCAAGCATTAGGAAATGAACTTCGCAATGTCTCTCTTCATACCATTCCACCAATAATGTTCTTTGATGGTCTGATACATCTTTGTACATCCAGGATGCATCGCATATGGTGAAGTATATGTTTCATTCAATATTTTTCTCCTCAAGTTGTCATCATTAGGGACACATAACCTGTTCTGATAAAATAAGACACTATCCTCTATTAATGTAAAATCAAACTTTTCCCCATTTTGAACTTCTCTGGTCAATTTTACAAGTTTCTCATCTATCTTTTGTGCTTCATTCACCTGTTCAAGTGATATTGGCTTTACTTGCAAATTAGCAATAACTGAACCATTTGAATCAAGTGTGAAACAAACATTCATGGCTCTTAACTGAAGGAGCAAGGGTAAAGGACTCAAAGAAATGCTTGCAAAGAATTTTTTACTTAAGGCATCTGCAACCACATTGGCTTTACCTCGATGATAATCAATCGTGCAATCATAATCCTTGATGAGTTCAAGCCATCTACGTTATCGAAGGTTTACCTCCTTCTGAGTACCCAAGTACTTTAAGCTCTTATGATCAGTAAATATATGACATTTCTCTCCACACAAAGAATGCCGCCATACTTTTAAAGCAAAGACTATAGCAGCAAGTTCAAGATCATGAGTAGGATAATTCAATTCATGCGATTTTAATTTCCGAGAGGCATAAGAAATAACCTTCCCTTCTTGCATCAAAATGCATCCGAGACCATTGGAGAAACATCGATGTATACTATATACTTTTTCCCTTCAATTGGTAGAGTAAGTATAGGTTCTTGAGTCAACAAGGATTTGAGAGTTTCAAAGCTCTCTTGGCATTTGTCGTCCCAAATAAACTTTACTTCCTTCTGCAAGAGCTTAGTCAAAGGAGAGGCGATAATGGAAAATCCTGTCACAAATCTTCTGTAGTATCCTGCTAAGCCTAAGAAACTTCTCACCTCGGTTGGACTTTTGGGAGGTCTCCATTCAACAACTACTTGTATCTTGCTAGAATCCACCTTCACGCCTTCGACTGATACAACATGTCCCAGAAACGTCACTTCATCAAGCCAAAATTCACAATTGGAAAATTTAGAATAAAGTTCCTTCTCCTTCGAAATTTGCAAAATAATCCGAAGGTGTTTATCATGGTCTTCACTACTTCTGGAAAATATTAAAATATCATCTATAAAAACAACCACAAACTGATCAAGATAAGGCTTGAATACTCGATTCATTAGATCAATGAATACCGCATGAGCATTTGTCAATCCTAATGGCATCACCAAAAATTCATAATGACCATACTAAGTTCTAAAAGCAGTTTTAGAAATATCTTTCTCTCTAACACGCAGTTGGTGATATCTAGACATTAAATCAATCTTTGAGAATACTTTAGCACCCTCAGTTGGTCAAACAAATCATCGATCCTTGGTAATGGATATCCATTCTTGATTGTTATTCTGCTCAATTGTCTATAGTAAATACAAAGCCTAAGAGTGCCATCTTTCTTCTTTACGAATAAAATAGGGGCTCCCAAGGAGAAACACTAGGTCGAATAAAAATTTTCTCAAGAAGTTCTTGCAATTGAGATTTCAATTCTCTTAATTCTGTCGGAGCCATTCTATAAGGAGTGATAGAAATAGGGGTAGATCCAGGAATAAGCTCGATTGGATATTCAACCTCTCTTTCCGAGGGAAGTCCAGGAAGGTTTTTTGGGAAGACTTCTGGGAAATCACATACATCAGGTATGTCCTTGATACAAGGACTCTCCAACTGTGTATCAACTATGTGAGCAAGGTATGCCTCACAACCTTGACGCATCAATTTTCTTGCCAAGGCCGCAGAAATAATACTAGATGTCAATGATCTTTCACCTTGTACAATGATGTGTGAAAATGTAAGATCTTTAAAGGTCACATGCTTTGACCTACAATCTACCACTGCATGATATTTATGAAGCTACTCCATCCCGATAATAACATCAAAATCCTTGAAGGGCAATTCAATCAAATCAGCAGGGAAGACTAGGTTTTGAATCATGAAGGGACAATCTTGGTAAACTCGATTACATACCACTTGATAGCCCAAAGGACTTTCAACCAGCACATCATAATTAAGTCTCACAGATTTCACATTTTCAGGAAGAACAAGTGATGAACAAATATAGGAATCTGTAGAACCAGGATCAAACAGTGTAAACACACATAAGCCAAATAGTGAAATTTACCAACAACCATGTCTTGTCCATCTTGCTCATCCCTCTGCCTCATAGCATAAGCACGTGCAGTAGCCCTTTGTCCACTAGCTTGATTAGCTCCACTTGTACCTGCTGCTTGAGTGTTTTTAGGTCTTGCACCTCTATTAGTTTGAGGAGGATTAATAGAAGGCTTATGAACTAAGGCTTCAGTTCTCAAGGAAGGAGCATTATTAGGATTAGGACAATCCTTCACTTTATGATCAAAACTCCACAATTGAAACATGCACCAAAAGCTCTCCTGCAAGCACCATAATGAATCTTTCCACATTGCGGACAAGTGGGAACACGAGGCTTGCCTTGGCCATAATTTGGAGTGCTAGCTGTAGAAAAATCTGAAATGATTTTCTTTCGTTGCGGTGGCCTGTTATCACTACCAGCCTTAGAGTTATCAAACCTTCCTCTTTTTGATGGACCTCCAAAATCTGGTCTAGGCTTCTGGAATTTCTTTTCATTTCTGCTAGCCTCTTCTTTATCAAGTCGCTCCCAAGTAAAAGCAGCAGACACTAACTTACAAAAGTTCTCATGTTGCAGGATCGCCACATTCTTTCTAATAGAATCATTTAAACCGTCTTCAAATTTTTTGCACTTGCCTTTTTCCCCTTGAATAATACCTCTAGCGTAACGAGAGAGCCTTAGAAACTTCTGTTGGTACTCAGCAATAGACATGCCTCATTGCCTTAGATTCAAAAACTCATTTCTCTTTGCATCACAATATGCAGGTGGGACATACTTCATACTAAATTCCTTAAGAAAATCAACCCAAGTAAGAACAGGAGGTTTTACCTTGGCATTTGGTAAACTTACCCACCAATCGTAAGCATCCTTTTATAATAGTGAAATAACATACTTAAATTTGGCAACATCTGAACACTATAACTGCTCAAATACCCTATACATGCGCTCCAGCCATGGTTCAGCATTCGTGGGATCAACGGTGCCTTCAAACTCCACTCGACCCATTTTCCTCACTTTCTCAAAGTTAATCACGTTGGGATCATGCATCGCTTAAGCCATGTTGTGGAAGAATTCCGCCATTTTTTGAAAAAGAGGATTCATGGCTTGAG
This sequence comes from Solanum lignicaule, assembly GCA_029582545.1. Classification (NCBI taxonomy): domain Eukaryota; kingdom Viridiplantae; phylum Streptophyta; class Magnoliopsida; order Solanales; family Solanaceae; genus Solanum; species Solanum lignicaule. The sequence continues at coordinate 42,632 of JAJOOF010019936.1, read as the reverse complement.
TACACGGCTCATGTGAGGATGTGAACCAGCTCTTACACCCTGATGATTTCCCACATTAGACCCACTAGTGTGGGGAAACATATTGATTCGAGGAAGGTTCTCCAACCTCTTCTAGTGCATGAGGTTGGGGAACAGAGGTACCTGAACCTCCACGATCCGCTTCCATAGGTTGGTCAGAAGAAGATGCCATAACTTAATTCCTTCAAAAGGGAAGATCACATTGCATTAGGGACATGTACATGATGCATGTGCACTCTACATGCGATAAAAATACTATAAACCATGTAAGTGAACAAATAATTCAAATAGAACCTTTTTCGAATGTGAACAAGTATACAAGTAATTCACAGCAAAAGTCCTAGAACCACAATCCTAGGCTCTGATACCAACACTTGTAACGACCCTTCAGAAATAATATAAGCCAATAACTCACGAGATTTTTGTGGATATATTGTCCTCACACTAGTAAAAAAATGACATTAAAATAATATTACCAACTTCCGAGTATCCAAACTAGGTCGTTCAAGCTTCACACAATCATTCAAAATTAGTGGTAAATTTAATATATTACAAGACTTGGGCTTACACTCCCCAAAAGAACAAAACATAGAGCCATACTTATATTACAACCCATGGTGGCATGATCAAATTAATCCTCAAAATTTCATGCAAGTATACAACACATAGATCATGTACAAGTCCCAAGGTTTATACAAAATATAGATCCCTATATGCAAATGTGATCTTTCTCAAAGCTCTCAAAATCTCCATCTCCAATGGCCAACTTCATGCATCCACTCGATCATTCCCCACGATAGAAACAACTATCGCTAAGCATATAACTTAGTGGTGCAAAAACTATAGGTTCGGAGCTATCAGATTCACCAAGTTAACTTTCTCAAGTCATGGGCAGCATAATTGAACATAATAAATAAATCAAGTAAACAATATACAAAGAGTATCAGGTTCGATATTTAAAGACCCAAATGTCAAGAAAGCTCATAGCACCATTTTCCAAGAGATTCAACAACAAGGCTTGCCTAATATATACATCATGTCATCACACCAAGCACAAGCAGGTATCAAGAATGGACGACGCCCTATATCGGGAAGGGTCAAAGCCCAATAATCAAGAGAACCAAGAACCATATTAAAAATGGCTTTCTAGTTCGTACTTAAAATGGGCAACTTCTATTCTTAAGACGGACTAAAAATCCAGAGTCAAGATGGCAAATGATCTGAATCAAGAGGCATGCCAATAGTGACAAAGTCACAGTCACAAGAAGGACAAGGTCCCAACAAGAGTGCCAGGTGATCAAATAATCCGTACAAGTGGGTGAGTTACAAAAGCGTATTTAACGTCTTAAAGATACCAACACGACAATGCAAAGTGAGAAGAGGTAACCAAGGTACCAAGATCAACTTTTAGATATACTAGCAGTTAAAAGATTGCAAGTACAAGTTTATACACAAACTTTAGTGTTTTAGCAAAAAAACAGTCCAACACAACTTCGCGAGTTCAGACCGTAGACCAACCAATGTTTCAAGGTCCTCAACTTGTTAACAAGTATATACAACCTTAAAATACAATTAAATAACTTCTTTAATTCCTAGTAGCTCAATAATGTTGATGTAAAACAAGATTATCATCACAAGTAAGCTTAGCCAGTACAAATACGACTATGCTCCCAAAATAGTGATTCTGGCCAGCCTAGTACCTCATGTCGCAACTTAGATTTGAAAAGTAAAACGGTAAAACTAGACTTTATAACCTTCATGAAAGATGTAGGTACATCTCTTAAGGTTGAAAAAGAATAAGAATCACCGCAAAATATATTTTTTACAAAAAGATATATTCAAAATACTAACAGTTGTCCACACAGGATTTCTACTTCCGAACTCTGGACAGAACTTGTCCTATGTTGCGTCCCATATTTTGAATCCATAATTGCTAAATTAGAGTTTTACATAAACATAAGAGTTGTACATATACAAATTATCTTCCAGATCATATTTATTCATAGTAAACAAAGTTTTATAACTCAAGTTATGCTTAAACTACTAAACACTACCCAGTTCCAAAACAGATTTTACCACTTACCAAAAAGAAGTGTATGTTCTCGAATTCCAGCCAAAAGGGCCAAGTTTTTCTCTTCTGATTTTAAAGAACAACTTGCTAGATAATGTTCTAAGGTTCTTATACTTCAGGTGAGACAAATTTGACTCGAAGAGGTGTCAAAATATAGTCTCACAAGTGATTTTTATCACATGCACAACTGTCTCCAAAAGGTGGCTGCCCAAATAGTTGTGTGCTGCCCAAAATGCATACATATACACTTATATATATATGTCCCTCACCTCCTTTTAAAGATATACATAATTCTAATTAGAATATTACGAAAAATACCCCAATACAGTATCTTAAATTACGATCACAATTTATGTTAAGCAAGTTAGCAATTATCACAACATTTCAAGTTCCCAAAATGAGAGTAAAACATATTGTAGAAATTAAGCAACGGTAAATCGACATGCGACTCTTCGTTAATATTTAGGGGTGTTACAATTATGATATCAAGGTGCCGGTAACAAATTAGGAGAATGAATAGAGGAAAACACGAGCAAAAGACTTTACGGGAAAGGAGTCAATGGAAATTAGGGAATGAAAAGTCAATAAACACCCACATAATCCATTATACATGAATATAATATGAACTCAATTAACCGTGGGTAAAAGCATATATGACTTGGAATTGTAATTTCCAACCTACTCCTTACGATTGTAGGCAATTATTTCTCAATGTGCTCTATCTGACCTAGTTAAATGGCAACACAATTATTCCAATAATAGGCATTGCAAGGATTAGTATAGTTCTAGATATAATCTAATTTATGAATAGTTACACCTCAAAATTAAAGATAAGCCACCTTTTTGAACCTCAATTTACTCATCAATGTAAATTGGCAAGTCCTAGGAGTAATCAAGTCCATTGGAAATCATCAAACACATGAAATTGATTAGATTCTTAAATATCCATTTCATAAATTGAAAACATTCAATTTATTACAAAAGATAAATATACAAACAACAAAACAAACCTCAAATCATATTAGATCATTAACCATACAATTCAAGAACTAGAATACATGGAGTTAAGAAAGGATAAAAATGGTTACAATATAGTACTCAATCTTCACTCCAATTGGTGCATTGTGAAGAAACTTGCTCCCCAAGAACCTAAGCACAACCTTTAACTATGAAAAACATTAATCTAGAGTGGAATGATCAAAATATGGATGTCCTTCAGTGTAAAAATAGAATTTGATATCAAAAAGGTGAATTTCAAAATCTACCCAAATGCATGACAATTAATTGTATGTGTTCGCAACATTAATCCACGCAATCATGATCAAGTATGGTTTTGTTGATCACGATTGTGACCATTGACCACCCGATCATGATGATTTAGTAGTTAGTTGACCACAATCATGATGCTTTGACCATGTGATTGCAATGAACAACTTTCTGACAGTTCTAATTTTATGTTTTAGTCCTTTTTTTTCCTCGATTTCCCTTGATTTCTTTAGTTATTTTCTTAATAGACTCTATTTTTAAGTTTTCGGAAAAACATAAATAAAACGACATAAATTAACCTATTCTCACACAAACAAGGCAATAATGTAAACTTTAAGAGAAGATAAGTTCGTTAAAATACTCAGTTACCAATTTTTGAGGTAATTCTAGCCCCGAGGGGCCTGTCCAAACTTCTAAAATGGTGATTTTTTTTGTTAATTTGTTGTATGTTTAGGAATGATAATTTTCTCAACCTTGAGCTCAATTGGACCTTTTGATATTAGTCAATTTCAGGATTTCTAGTGCACATCCCACATTCCCATTTTGACTTGATTTCGGTTCCATCAAAAATATTTTTTTTGTGCCAAAATATCTATATTGATGTTGTGTTTATGTTTTTGATAGTCTGACAGCATTTGGAGATCATTAAGAAGGGTAAATCTTAGGAATTGTGTTTTTTAGGGCACATGGTCTGCATTGAGCAGACAGTGGATTCCCCTTCATAAGACTGAACTAGAGAATGTAAATAATGTTGATTAGTTGTAATTTGGGTTGGGTTAATAATTGATTAAGGTTAGTTTCTTAGAAACAATGTTCTAGATTGTATATTTGGGTATTCAAGATTAATAGCACATTTGATTTTCCTTCTGTGATCATCCATACTCTTTGGCTTTCATTTATACTTTTTTATGAGTGTTGGAAGCTTGTTATTGTGCTTAGCCTAAGTGTGGACTTCTAATTGCTTTAAACTTTTCCTTTGGAGCTGACAAGCTTTACATTTGCTCCAATGTTGCTTTAGATGACATGGCTCCATGTAGACTGATATAATAGACTTAGTATGATAGTGTCATCCTTAGATAGGTAGTTACTTACTTCAATTACCCTTCATCCATAATTCCTTTTTCTGTATCGCCCTAGTGATTCTCAGTTGTGATTTCAGGCCTCGTTCGATGGTTTAGTGTTAGAAAATATTTGGGCTTAGAGTGGTTCATTGGAAACTATGGGGTGGACATAGTTCCAGTGTGGCTTTATTGTTGTTACATGAAATAATACTCTTCCTCAATAGCTTATTTGGTTGCAGATTAAAGGTCTTGTCATGTTGTTTCATAAATAGTCAAAGATTCAAGGTCTAGCCTCTTGATTTTCAGCCGCAGTATGAATTTCAGGACTATTATCCTTTATGGAGTTGATACTTTGTGTCATCACTCAATTTGTTACTTTTAGTTTCTTATCCATGGTTTGAGAACTCTCTAGTTTTCATTCCCTATAGATATAGCTCTTCTGTATAGTTGTTAGGCTTATGGAGTCCTTTGGGGGTTTTTATTTACGCTTGCAAATGAGTGTACTTTCTAAATAATAGAGATCCGTTTGAATATAGTTAGTAATTTGCTGCCCTTTTTGTTCTTTCCTAGACTTGTGTGCATATTTGTTAGATTTCAATTTATTGACCACTTTAGTGTTATATTCTCCCTTTTCATTGTTGTTTTTACCATCCTTTTCCATTGGCCCATGATACCTATTGAGTACCTATTATTTTGGTACTCTAATTGTACTCTACTTCTTTTTTCATAATATAGGTTAGGGCACCAAATATCAGTAATTATTTTGAGCCGCTTGGTGCGAGATTCCTAGGCAAGGGTAAGCTTATGACATTCTAGATCATACCTTTCTCGCGCTATATAATTTGTCTAGTCTTATACATTTTTAGACAAGTCTGTATAATTTTTGTCCACTTTGTGCACTTGTACTCTTTTTGTAGTATCTCTATGTCACGACCCAGGGGTACCCCTTAGATGTAATATGCCGTATAGAACCTCGAAGGATTCCATACAAGCCACTTAGCATATCATAACATAAACAATAGAACAATATGAGTAAAAATGCATTTCAAGTTCAAAGTTTTCACATTAAGCAAAAGCGGAAGTCTAGATTCTAAGTCTCAACATAGCTATCTATTACAATAGTCCAAATGAAAAGGGACATATCCTAGCTAGGAGAATAGTCAAGTCCAAGCTTTAGCCACAATGATGACCGCCTTGAGAACCGAACCATACACTTGGAAAAAATGTAGGAAGAGGAGGCGTTAGTATAAAAATACACCAAGTATGATAGTCATCTATAAAAACAATGAAAACATGCTAAAAGGGGACATTTTAGTTGAAAGCATGCACTTTACCAAGTTTAAAGATCATCATAGAGAAAGTGGTAAACATAAGTCATAAACATAATCAACATAGTCATATTCATCATAAAAGACTTTGAGAACTCATATACAAAGCTTATTGAGAAACCATAGTTCATAAATCATACTCATATTCTTGTTCATATTGTGGGGAGTAAGCCTTAACCGACATGAGACCATGTGAGATAAACATGGCATCCGGTGTCTACCCTACACCAAAAAGGGGTGTCCTACTTGCCTAAGGTAGAACCATAAACTTATCTTAGGTGGATCCACAAGCTAATAACCTATGAGGGCACATAGTGTATGGGATACGGAAATTGCTACTAGAAACCCAGACTAAACTAAGTTACAATGTCTCCATCTCATATACAATATCCACTCGGTGCTAAGCATTAATTCCCACGGAGTTCATATTAAGTCTTGACTTAACTCATAATCATGGAAGGAATGTCTTGACACTCAATCCAGCATAGTTCATAAGATAGCTCCTAGATTAAAATAGGTGAGAAAGCCTTTCAACCATAGAATCATCATATTGTGAGAAAACCATTCACATCATATCATATTCATACATAGGTGTGTGTGTGAGAATATCTTTTCAATAGCACAACAACAAGATCATAATCATATTGACTTTACTCTCAAAGTGTTCTTAAAAAAATATCATTACCATACATAATTCTCATACTTTACCCTACAAGGATCATAGATCGTATTCAATAAACACATCTACAATTCTACATTAGGCATGAATATAATCATAATTCAAGTAGCTCAATTTCTACATGCATAATTTCATACTTCTCCCTTCATCAATCAATACCCACATTACAAGATCATAATTGGGAAAATAGGGGGATTCCATGGATTCTTGAGCAATTCAACTTAGAACGATATGAAATCATCAATTTATACATAATCTATCATAATTCAATCATTATAAATGAATTCGAAAGGAATCCATGAGTTTGGAATCAAACCCTAAATTTGGGGAGTTACTAGTTTTGAAATTGAAGTTTGAAGGGACTCCATGGATGAAGGCTATCCATGGATGATGGACTAGCATACCTTAGCTATGAATCCCCAATGAATTTGAGTAGAAAAACCTATCTCCTTGAAACCCTAGCTCCAACTTCCTTCTTCTTCTTCCTCGAAGTTCTAAAGAGAGAATTTTTGGAGGGGATGAGTTCTTTTGGGAATTTAGAAATAATGATTTCGATGATTTAGTTTAGGGGTCTAAAATCCTTACATAGGTGTTTTAAAATAGGCTAAAATAACACAACTTAATAGTAATTAAATCCGGAAAACCTCAAAGTACCCTAAACTACCTTCTTAAAATTGTTTACAGGTCACCATCCATGGAACCACGACCCCGGGCCGTGGTTGGACCCACGTGGCATGCTGGTGAGCCGTGGTTGGTTGACTGGAGGTTTTGGGCCCATCCATGGAGCTCCATCTATGGGGCGTGAACCCACCCATGGGGCATGGGTCTAGCCGTGGTCCATTGGTTCTGGGCAGTTTTACTAAGGTCCTCCTCAAGGGTCCTTGGTTTGTCCTTGACGGTTTACTACCTTGACGTTCTAACACGAAAATCTTCATTATAAGTACATGGAGTTATATTCACAACTCTAACCCTCAAGTCAAGCTCTAGTTTAGACTACTAGTTTCTAGGGTGTCACAATATCTCCCTCTTGGGAATATTCATCTTCGAATGATGATCTAGACACCTTACGGAAGTAAAGACTCAAGACTAGCAGTCCATCATGCATGCAACATCAAAATAATGCACAATTCAAATGAGGTAACATCAAATCCAACTCAAACATATTCAAAGCACCACAACGGAGTATGAACTACATCTAACAACCCATTATGCATGAAATCTCAACATATCTCATATTTATAGAAGGAACTACCTTCTCTAACTAAAAGCATGCTCAACACAATCTCATGGATCATTTATGAAATTTACTCAAAAAAGCATACTAAAGTATGTTCAACAATTCATCTCACGAAAAATGTAGGCAACTTTTACTCAATACACCACAACATGAGGAAAATCAATCATAATCTCGTTTTCTTACTAAAACATAAATTTTTTTAATGAATATGCATATCATAGGGAAATCATGGAAAAACACTCATAACACACATGACTCCCAAAACAAGAAATACTCAAGAGAACTGCTTACCACAGTCTAGGGTAGGAGTAGAAGGAAAAAGATGAGGATAGCGGGAATTCATATGGATCTCGGTCTCCCAAGTAGAACCCTCAACTAGGTGATTCCTCCATAAAACCTTCACGAAAGCTATTTCCTTGTTTCTCAATCTCTTAACTTGCCGGTCTAAAATCTCTACCGGGACTTCCGCATATGAAAGATTCTCATCGACCCCCAACCCTTCTAAAGGGATAACGGATGACGGATCTCCAATACACTTCTTACTTCTTTAGCATGGAAACATGAAACACCGGATGAACCGAACCCAACTCATTTGGCAAATCTAACTCATAGGCAACTTTTTCAGTATGCCTCAAAATTTGGTGTGGGCCCACATACCGGGGACTAAGCTTCCCTTTCTTGCCAAATCTCATCACACCCTTCATGGGTGAGATTTTCAAATAGACCCAATCATTAACTTCAAATTCTATATCCCTTCTCCTCACATCGGCATAAGATTTTGCCGGCTTTGAGTCGTTTTTAATCTATCTCTAATGATTCAGACTTTCTGAATGGCCTCTAAAATCATTTCGGGACCTATCAAAGCCATTTCCCCCACCTCAAACCAACCTATGCGAGATCTACACCGCCTACCATATATGTCCTCAAATGGAGCAATACCAATACTTTGAGTGATAACTATTATTGTAGGCTAACTCTACCAATGGCAAATTGTCATCCTAATTACCCTTAAAGTCAATCACAAGCCCTTAACATATCTTCCAAAGTTTGGATGGTGCGCTCCCCTTGCCCATCGATTTGGGGATGAAAAGCCAAACTAAGCTTAACCTTGGTACATAGGCCCTTTTGAAAAGACCTCCAAAAGTTAGAAGTGAATTGACGGCCACGATCGGAAATAATAGATAAAGGCACTTCATGCAACTTCACCATTTCTCTTATGTACAACTTGGCATAGTCTTTCGCCGAATAGGAAACCTTGACAGGAATGAAGTGAGCCGATTTTGTCATTCGATCTATAATCATCCAAATAAAGTCATGTTGTCTCCAGGTACGGGGTAAATCCACAATAAAGTCCATATTTATCTCCTCCCACTTCCAATAAGCCTCCCGGTCTTTGATGCTCGACCTTAACCTGTTGATATTTAGGACCCTTAGCCACAAACTCCGCGATATCTTTCTTCATCCCATTCCACCAATAGACTTCCCACAAGTCACGGTCATTTTGGTGGCTCTCGGGTGTCTAGAATATCGAGAATTATGAGCTTCCAACAAGATTATCTCTCTCAAGTCATCAACATTAGGAACACATAAATGGCCTTGGAATCTAAGTACACCATCTCGCTCTTGGGAGAAAGCCTCAACGGATTTCTTAAGTACTGCCTCTTTCAATTCAACCATAATAAGATCAAGGCCTTGCTTAGATATCACATCCGCTAGAAAAGATGATTCAGACCCATTGTGAACTATGACACCACCCTTGGCGGAATCCACTAATTGAACACCTACCTAGGACAACCTATGAAAATCCCGAACCAATTCTTTCTTATCATCATCTACATGAGCATCATTTCCCATAGACAATCTACTAAGAGCATCCGCTACCACGTTTTCTTTGTCGGGGTGATAAAGAACACTCATATCATAATCCTTCAATAATTCAAGCCACCTTCTTTGGTGAAGATTCAAGTGCTTTTGACTCAACACATATTGTAAGCTCTTGTGATCCGTAAACACAACAACATGAACCCTATATAGATAATGCCTCCATATCTTTAAGGTGAAAACAACTGCCGCTAACTCAAAGTCATGGGTTGGATAATTCTTCTCACGGACTTTAAGTTGCCTTGAAGCATAGGCAATCACCTTACCATTTTGCATAAGAACACACCCTAACCCAACTCTAGAGGCATCACAATACACTACAAAACCATTAGTACCTTCCGGTAAAGTCAATACCAAAGCGGATGTAAGTTTATCTTTCAACTCTTGAAATTTTTTCTCACAAGTCTCCGACCAAATGAACTTAGCCTTCTTTTGAGTCAAAGCCGTCATTGGAGAGGCAATGGAGGAAAAACCCTCAACAAACCTTCCATAATAACCGGCCAAACCCAAAAAGCTTCTAATGTTCGAAAGAGTTAGAGGCCTTGGCCAACTCTTGACCACATCCGTCTTCTTAGGATCCACCTCATTACCCCTACTTGATATAATGTGACCTAGGAAAGCCACATATCATAACCAAAATTCACACTTACTAAACTTTGAGAAAAGTTGGTGTTCCTTACAATTCTCAAATGGTAAACATGCTCATTTTAACTCCTCGAATAGATCCAAATTTCATCAATGAACACAATCACAAACATATGAAGGTATTGTCTAAACACCCTAGTCATCGAATCCATAAATGTCGCCGAAGCATTAGTCAACCAAACGACATAAACAAAAACTCATAATGACCATATCGGGTTCTAAAAGCCATATTTGGAATATCTTCTTCCCTCACCCTTAATTGGTGATACCTCGATCTAAGGTCAATTTTCGAGAAGTAATTTGCCCCTTGAAATTGATCAAACAAATCATCTATCCTTGGAAGAGGATACTTGTACTTAATGGTCACTTTGTTCAATTGACGATAATCGATGCACATACGAAGAGACCCATCTTTTTTTCTAACAAACAACACTGGAGCATCCCATGGTGAAATACTTGGACGAATAAAGCCCTTATCTAACAAGTTCTTTAATTGTTCATTCAATTCCTTTAGCTCTGCCGGAGCCATTCTATAAGGAGGAATTGAGATAGGTTGTGTATTAGGGAGAAGGTCAATGCCGAAGTCAATTCTCTCTTAGGAGGAATACCTGGTAAATCATCCGGGAATACATCCAGAAACTCATTTACAACTCGGACCATCTCAAGAGTAGGGATCTCGGAATCTACATTCCTCAGCTTAACAATATGGTAAATGCAACCTTTGGAGATCATCTTTCTAGCCTTCAAAACCCATACAAACTGACCTTTAGGCATAGAATTTCCCCCTTTTCACTCAAGGACATGCTCACTCGGAAATTGAAACTTGACCACCCTAGTACTACAAATAATCGACGAATAAAAAGAGTGCAACCAATCCATACCAAGTATCACATCAAAATCTAACATGTCTCGCTCTACCATGTCGACAAGAGTAAATCTATAGGATAGGGAAGCGGGGAATCTTCTATAAATCCTCTTAGCCACCATAGAATCACCAACAGGAGTAGAGATAGAAAAAAGTTCTACCAGCACATCGGGGAGCACATCAAATCTCATTGCCATATATGGTTTCACAAAAAAGAAAGTAGCACCAGGGTCTAGCAAAGCATACACATATATATGGAAAATTTTTAAGATACCGGTCAGCACATTCGAAGAACTCTATTGATGACCCCTATTTTGGAGAGCATAGTAGTGGTTTTTCTTGGGAGCATCGAAGTTCGAACCGCTAGGAGGAGCTCTCTTTCCCTCTCTTTCTAAATCCTTAAGCATCGAACAATCTCTCATTTTGTGACCACTTTTTCCACAACCATAGCAATCATCTGTGCCAACTAGGCACTTACCATCATGCTTCCTTCAACACTTTTGACAAGTAGATCTAGTCACACAAGAACCACTATCATTACCTCTTTGAGGTTTAGAGTTGGACACCATATCCTTGTTGACCCATGGACGAGCACTAGATGAACCTTAGTTGGAAAATCTTTGTCAAAATCTTGGTCTTCCTTTACCATCTGACCTAGCATTGGAAAAGTTCCCATTGACGGTTCTTTCTCTTTTCACCTCCCTATTCTTTTCTTTAAGCTTTGATTCCTCAATTTGTTGGGCGTACACCATAAGACGTGAGATATCCATATCATGATGGAACATTGTCGTACGACATTTTTTTCCTACCAAGTCAGACACGCCTGTCAAAACCTACTCATCTTATCCCTTCAATCTGCCACCATAGTTGGAGCATACTCCTTCACACTCATACCCCATTGATGAAGGTTAATGAATTCTTCCACCTTAGATTCCCTCAACTCTCGGGGAAAGAACCTTTCAATAAACTCCAATTTTAACACTTCCCAATCTATGGGATCCGCTCCTACTGACCTACCGCCCTTCCATTGATTATATCGTACTTGAGCAACACCTTTCAATTGGTAAGTGGCTAACTCCGCTTTCTCTACCGAAGTCACCCCCATTATAACAAGTACTTTATAAACCTCATCCACAAATTCTTGAGGATCCTCTTCCACTTTAGATCCATGAAATTTGGGAGGTTTTATTCTTGAAAATCCCTCACTCTAGAAGCCGCTGAATTTGCATTAGGATTCATAGGAGCTACCACAACTCTATTGGCTTGAGCCGCCAAAGCATGGGACAACATTTTAAAAGTCAACCTCACCTCCACATTTGACATAAACGTAGGATCAACCGGAGCTTGAGGAGCTTGAGGGGATTGAGGAGCTAGAGGAGGAGCTCTATCATTCACATTGTCTTCCTCAACCCTTCTTGCATATGCCCTTGGGGTAGTCATATCATGTAGACCAACGAATAAGGATTAGGAGAAAGACCTTATAGAGTTAAACTCTATTGCACGACTTAAGAGTAATGAAAGAAGTGGAATTTCCAAAACATCTTATAGTGTCTTATTCATAAATGTGGCGCGCTTCACACTCATGAACAAGACTCTACTAGACGTGGCTTATGAGAAATCATCCTAAAATGATTATAAACCTTGTGCTCTGATTACCAAGTTTGTCACGATCCAAGGGTACCCCCTAGATGTAACATGGCATATAGAACCCGAAGGACTCCATACAAGCCACTTAACATATCATAACATAAGCACTAGAAAAATAGAAGTAATAACATATTTCAAGTCCAAAATTTTCATATTAAGCAAAAACGGAAGTCTAGACTCTAAGTCTCAACATAGACACCTACAATAGTCCAAATGAAAAGGGATTCAAGCCATACAACATAGTCCTAAAGGAAATACTATAAATGAAACTACAAGTGAAACATCCATCTTCGAATCATGAGGACTTACCACAATCTAGGACAATAGACAAATCCAATTTTTAGCCACAATGATGAACGCCTTGAGAACCGGACCCTACACTTGGGAAAAATGTAGGAAGAGTAGGCATTAGTACAAAAATGCACTAAGTATGATAGTCATGCATAAAAACATTGAAAACAAGCTAAAAAGGGACATTTTAGTTGAAAGCATGCACTTTACCAAGTTTAAAGATCATCATAGATATAGTGGGAAACATATGTCATAAACATAATAAACATAGTCATATTCATCATAAAAGCCTTTGAGAACTCAAATTCAAAGCTTATTGAGAAACCATATTCATAAATCACACTCACATTCTTGTTCATATTGTAGGGAATAAGCCTTAACTGACATGAGACCATGTGAGCTAAACATAGAATCCGGTGTCTACCCCACACCGAAAAGGGGTGTCCTACTTCCCTAAGGTAGAACCATACACTTAACTTAGGTGGATCCACTAGCTAATAAACTATGAGGGCACATAGTTTATGGGATAAAGAGATTGCCACTAGAAACACAGACTAAACTAAGGTACAAGGTCTCCATCTCATGAGATACACTTTGGAACCTGGACTCAACTAGTGTATAAGGAACCCATTTGGAAAGCCGGACTCAACTAGTGTACAAGCTTTCAATCGGAAGCCGGACTCAACTAGGGTAAAATCTTTCATCTCATATACAATATCCACTCAGTGCTAAGCATTAATTCCCACAGAGTGCATATTAAGTCTTGACATAACTCATAATCATGGAAGGAATGTCTTGACACTCAATCCAACATAATTCATAAGATAGCTCTTAGATTAAAATAGGTGAGAAAGCCTTTCAACCATAGAATCATCATATTGTGAAAAAACCATTCACATCATATCATATTCATACATAGGTGTGTGTGTGTGAGAATATCCTTTCAATAGCACAACAACAAGAACATAATCATATTGACTTTACTCTCAAAGTGTTCTTAAAAAATATCATTATCATACATAATTCTCATACTTTACCCTACAAGGATCATGGATCGTATTCAATAAAAACATCTACAATTCTATATTAGGCATGAATATAATCATAATTCAAGTAGCTCAATTACTACATGCATAATTTCATAACATTCTCCCTTCATCAATAAATACCCACATTACAAGATCATAGTTGGGAAAATAGGGGGATTCCATGAATTCTTGGGTAATTCAACTTAGAGCCATATAAAATCATCAATTTTTACATAATATATCATAATTCCATGATTATAAACGAATTGAAAGGAATCCATGAGTTTGGAATCAAACCCTAACTTTTGGGGAGTTACTAGTTTTGAAATTGAAGTTTGAAGGGACTCCATGGATGAAAGATATCAATGGATGAAGGACTACCATACCTTAGCTATGAATCCCCAATGAATTTGACTAGGAAAACCTTGAGAGGTTGGCACCATGACGTTCTAACAAGAAAACCTTCATTATTAGTACGGGGAGTTATATTCACGACTCTTATCCTCACATCAAGCTCTAGTTAGCCTACTAGTTTTCGGGGTATTACACTCTATACATGCGACTACATGGTTCTAGGTTGGATCTTTTTATTTGTGTACATCTCTTGCTCCCAATTGCGCACACAAGTGTACATGTTCGCTCAAGTAATATAGTGACTCTAATAAGCCAGATTAACAAACTGAAAGGATTTATCAATTAACTATTTTACTAAATTATACTAGTATGATTATTTATTCAGGTGTGTGAAGAGAGTTTAATTTGTATTTAACTACTAAGAATGCAAGATTGAAATAATAAAATTAATAATAATAGTTGGAAAATTCCAGGGATGCAACATGATTAAGGATTCATGTATCACAACTTATGCAATGAATTAACCAAGGTTATCAAATTAGTGATTCACAGGGTTGATTTTATGCTCATGATCTCCTGACCTTTAATCGCCTACTCCAATTGACCGTCTAATTACATCGTTAAGCAGGGATCTACAGACTCAAGTGGCGAGCATTTATATTTCATCATATTTTGTAACCAATATCAGTGTTCATCTGGTTGTTAAACCTGAACACGAATCTTAACAAGTGATATGCAAGAGAGATTGAACTATTTGTATTCTATGGTTAATCTACCTCTTCGTCTTACGAGTCCAAGAATAGACAATATATTTTTTGTATGGTGATCAAGCATGAAATACTAAAACAAAAATACAAAAGTAATTTAAGTGATAATAAAAATTATTTCAAAATAATTACCCATGGTCGTAACCCTAGAACAAGCGTCTTTAGCTACTAATGTCTAAGAAAAAAAGAAAATAACAC
The DNA here is from genome assembly GCA_029582545.1 of Solanum lignicaule. Lineage (NCBI taxonomy): Eukaryota > Viridiplantae > Streptophyta > Magnoliopsida > Solanales > Solanaceae > Solanum > Solanum lignicaule. Next base: position 27,296 of record JAJOOF010019936.1, on the reverse strand, counting down.
TAAAAAATATTGACGAATTTTCCATACAAAGTATGATCTCCTCTTATGTAACATGTCGTACTTCAAGAAAGGGCTAGGAATGAGAAATGTGCAAGTCCACGAACCCAAATGGACAATGGACCCTTCACGGTACCCTAGACGGGCCATTTAGGGGTCCATGACCCATTAAGGGCATTGTGAGACCTTCCAGCACTTCCCCAAGGTAGGAGTCACCTAGAGGGCGCCTTAAACAACTTGTGGTGATTTGGACGACCCGTCTAGGGATCTGTAAAAGTCACCCAGACATTGAGGTTGCACCCTAAGGCCACTCTGAAGGACCACGAACGCCTAGATAGTCCATGAAGCTTTACACGGACCGTAAAGTCATTTGTGAAAGGAATTTATCAGGTTTTGAGTTTTGGTTCAACTTCAAATGATCATATCTCTTAGCACTAAACGAATTAGGTGGCCTATAGCCTATCAGATTAAAGATCTTTTACTCTTCTTTCCAACGCCAGTAAGTTTTCCTAATTACGCTTGTTTTTTGTGAAGCCCTGACGGGCCATGATACTTTAAACGGCCAGTGAAGCCCCTCTTCTTAGTCACCTAGTCAGGTTTAAGTTAGGGTCATATTTGTCTTTTCCCCCATGCACTTGTTACTTAAATTACGTCGATTTGGTACTTAAACTATGTCGTTTTACATTGTCTAAGCTGAGTAAACTAGTTACAAACTACCTAAAATATTCATTCTCCTAAAATCATTAGACTTAGAAAGAGGCGACAATTTTCTCTCAAGAATAAGCAGAGCTCTACTTCAAGTTCAGCACTGAATTATAAAGGATTTCTCAGAAGTATTCTTCACCAGGTATGTGGGAATTCACTAGTGGGTTGCATTTACCCATTAAATGCTTAGAATTTAATCAAACCTTCAACTTCTCCATAAATTGTTCAAACCTATGGTTCCTAAATTTTAAGTGTTCACTGTAAATTAGTTTTTATAGTTTCTATGATATTATTACATGTTTCTTGGAGAATTAGTGTAGTTCCATGTATAAAACTAAGAAACCCTAGCTTGTGTTAATTATTCAAATTTCATGGATTATAACTTCAAGGAGGATTAGTCAGACAATCATCTTCAAAATTCGAATGCTATATTTTTTAATATATATATGATGCATTGTCAGACAACTATATTATAGTTGCATTTTAGCTTTATATTCAGTTGGGAATAAATTAGCATCGAGTTGGACTACAGATCAGCGTACCCTTAAGTCCCAAAACTACGTGCCACAGTAGGTGTATAAGTCCCCTTTGTTGGCGTATATTTTAGTGATCACTCCACAGTCATGCCTTCATACCCTTGCAAGGTATATTGGGTCCTCTTAATGTGGCGTATAAAATAGACTCCACGTTAAGCTCACGTGGTTTATGTCGGTTAATAGTATTTTTCAGAGTCAAAATCATGTTGCATTGACCATGTATTCAGTAATTATTTAAGCATTTAGTTCATCATGTTATATCTTCATGATTAACACTTTGTCATTGTATCCCAGTCAACTTTAAGTTATGCTTCAGTAAATCTATTTCCATGTTCAATTTTTATATAGTTCAGCTTAGCATATATCATGTGTGCTCAGTACATTCAAAGCACTAACACATACTTTTGTGCTACATCGTTGTATGATGTAGGTTGAGGTGCTCAGTATCCAGACCGTGCTTAGCTCGACTTCCAGTCCGTACTCAGTAGTTTCAGTGGTGAGTCCTCATAATTCGAGGACGATAGACATGTTTTACTTTTCAGCTCCAAAAGTGAAGCTATTTGGGAAAGAGTTGTAGGAACAAGAAACAATGATAGAAAAATATCAAGTTACAAATAGCAAAAAAACCTGATTGTATAATATTTTTACACCATTGTAATAAGCGAGTAACATTAAACATATTTAAACTAGAGTAATAAGTTAAATGGAGACCAAGAACATCATTTTTACGTAGTTTTTTTAAAAAAAAAATCTAATTCTTATACTTTGAACAGTAGTAAAGGATACGAAGATTAAAGATTCAGAAGATCCCAAGAAGAAATTAATAGTGTTAAGAGATGTTAGTTAAAAGAGTTTAATAGCCGAAATAATGATATTTGCACTAGAATGATGAATTTAGGCTAAGCAATTCTATTGGGGTTAATTATTTAGTCAATACAAGAACAAAAAAATAAGTGGAAAACTGAGAGCCAAAAAGAACCAGAAAGCCATCTCAATTAACAATGAATAAGTAGGAGCACAAGAGTACAATAAATTTCTATCTTGCTTGGATTCTTCAAAACATTCAATGGGTACGTGTAGGATTCTCCAAATGTAGTGTAGTATTCTGAAATTTCTATCTTGTTTGGACTCTTCAAAACTTTCAATGCGTACGTGTAGGATTCTCCAAATGTAGTATAGTTTTCTGGAGAATCTGATATACTTCTAGAAAATCCAACACAAATGTGGCATTAAAAGTGAAGAGTTTTGTCACGATCAAGGGGTACCCCCTAGATTTAACAAAGCGTATAAGACCCCGAGAGGCGTCATACTAGCTACTCAGCATATCATAAACATAAAGTAATAGAAATGGGTGGAAATTAAAACTTTTCAATACAATCGAAGTCTTTATAAAATGAAGCGGAAGGCTAACATCACTGTCTCAAACCATCTAAACATCATGAATAAAATTTTGGGACACAGCCCATACAATAGTCAAAGACATAAAAGAAAGACATATAAGAAAGTGGTGATCATATCCTCGAGTCCAATGAGGATTAACCATTCTTCACTTCTTTAGCTACTATGATCCTAGCCACGAGAATGAGTATTGATGTCGCCGGACCCTACATTTGATAAGAATGTAGGCAAAGTATGTGTTAGTACAATCAAGTACTAAATATGATACCTAGCATAAACAAGATAAATATCATGGTTAGTCAATACAAATCATAAGCATAATCAATGCACCCACAACTTTATTATAATAATAAAGGAGTACTTCTCAAGCAACCTTACTTAGTCTTAGTCAAGACATGGGTCATCCACCTCTTAGTCAAACTTACTTCATGGAAAGCCTCTCTAGTAACATTCCACATTATTCATTCCTTACATTATAATCTAATCATTCATACTTACTTTTAAAAACATGGGGATTCGCCTGTTTGCCTAGCATGTAAAGGCTAAGGGGTATTCGCCTCTTGCCTTAATTACTTTTCGATTGTGGGTACTCGCCGCCACAGCCTCATCACATGATGCGGGTACTCGCCTACACATCATTTCATAGGGATCACGGGTACTTGCCTCCATGTCCATTCAACATAATAAGAACATGGGTACTCACTTCTTGTTCAACTCTAAGGAATAGGGGAATCGGCTCATATCGTTTCATATGGAGGTCAAGGATAATCACCTCTAGTCTTATGAATTACTTAGTCTTTTAGTCTAGATTCATTTTAGGTGAGGAATCCTTTAAACCTAGAATCATTCATGTGAAAAAGCCTTTCACATCCATACATACATAATTAGCCATTCATGTAGGAAGTATCCGTTCCACAACAATAACATTAATTTCTAACAATTCATATCCTAAGCATTACTCTCAAAGCGCTAACTTTCATGACCATCATCTAAGCTTCATTCTCAAGAAATTCTAATCATAATTTGTCACTCCTATAAGGATACATCTAAACCCACAAAGTTTCCCTTCATGGCACCAACACAATTATATCAATTCTAGGGTAGAGTCATGGAATTGGCATGGGTACATGTAATTTCATTCTAAAAACTTGTAATTATACTAATTTGATCATAATCAATCGCAATCCACTCAATTGGAGCTATAATCATCATAACCCATAATAATTGAAGAAACCCTAGCTAGAATTAGGGAATTCTTCATCAAATTGGGGGAATTCTAGGGTATTCCATGGATGGAAGATGTCCATGGATGAAGAGCTATCATACCTTGATTACAAATCCCTCACAAGTTTGAAAATTGGAGACTTGATCTTGCCCTAGCTTTCTCTTCATCCTTCTTCTTCAAACTTTTATAAAGAGAATATTTGAGAGGATTTTCTTTTGGTATTTGAGAGAATGACTTAAATAAGGGGTTTTGGGGGTTAAAAATGTTTATATAGGTGTCCTTGACTTAGGTAAAATGACACCACTTCGATTTAATTAAAACCAAAAAAGACCCAATTGCCCTAAAAATGTAACTGCCAGGTGCCCAGCTAAGACCCAGTCGACAAACCGTGGTCTGACCCATGGCCCGTCTTGGTGAGCTGTGGTTGGCCATCAGGGACTACCTTTTTTAGGGTTTTATCCACGGACCAGACCATGGCTTGTGGTCTGACCTATGGTCCGTAGGTCAAGCCGTGGATGGCACCTACAACTTTTCCCAAAAATGATTCACTACCCCTTTTCGGTCATGGGGTGTTACATTAGCCCTCACTTAGCACTAGTTTAGCCTACTAGAATTTCGGGGTGTTACATTATCTCCCCCTCGGGATCATTCATCCTCGAATGAGATTCTAAGCACGTTTCTAGACAAAAGACTCAAGACTAGCAACCCATCATGCATGCAACATATCAAAATGCACACTACTAAGGAAGAAACATCAGCTCTGATTCAAATCTACTCAACGAACCTTAAGGGGTGTAGGAACTACATCTAACAACCCAATATGCATGAAATTTTTAGATTTCATATATTCAAGGAGGAACTACCTTCTCCCTCTTGGAACATGCTCAACACAATCCCATGGAGCTCGTACACAATTCAATCTAAAAAAGCATATTTACACATGTTCGTCAATTCATCTCATGGAGTCTAGAGGTAACTCATACTCAATACACTCCAACATGAGGAAAATCAATTACATAAACTATTTTTTTTTCAAAACACATGTTTACATGAGCATGCATAACATAAGGAAATCATGGGGACATCTAAAATACACACGACTTCAAATAATAAGACGAACAAAGAGGAATCTTCTTACCTCAAGCTAGAGTAGAAGGAAAGAGATGAGGATATCGGGACTTCATATCGGCCTCGGCCTCTCAAGTAGCACCCTCCACTAAGTGGTGTCTCCATAATACCTTCACAAAAACAACTTCCTTGTTTCTCAATCTCTGAACTTGCCGGTCTAGAATCTCAACCAAAACTTCTTCATAAGAGAGACTTTCATCAACTCCCACTCCTTATAGGAGAACTATGGATGCCAGATCTCCAACATATTTCTTAATCATAGATACATGGAATATGAGATGAACCATTACTAAATCATTTGGCAAATCAAGATAATATGCAACCTTACCAACACGTCTCAAGCTTTGGTACGGGCCTACGTACTGGGGACTAAGTTTCCCTTTCTTCCCAAATCTCATCACACCCTTCGTGAGCGAGATTTTCAAATAGACCCAATCATTAACCTCAAACTCAATTTCTCTCTTTCTAACATTGGCATAGGACTTTTGTCGGCTTTGGGTTGTTCTCAACCTCTCTCTAATAAGCCAGACTTTCTCCATTGCCTCATGAACTAATGCGGGTCCAATCAAGGCAATCTCACCCACCTCAAACCATCCTGTGGGAGATCTACACCTCCTACCATAAAGAGCTTCAAAGGGGGCCATACAAATACTAGAATGGTAACTATTATTGGAAGGTAACTTTATCAATGGCAAATGATCATCTCAACTGCCCTTGAAATCGATGACACATGCTCTCAACATATCTTCTAAAGTTTGAATCGTTCGCTCCACTTGCCCATCAGTTTGTGGGTGAAAAGTCGTGCTAAGATTCACTTTGGTGCCAAGACCCTTTTGGAATGACTTCCAAAACTAAGAAATAAATTGAGTACTTCTATTGGATATAATATAATGGACAATGGAACACCATGAAATCTTACCTTTTCCCACAAATACAACTTGGCATAGTCCTCCGCCATATGAGAAACTTTGACAGGAATGAAATGGGCTGATTTCGTCATTCAGTCTACTATAACCCAAATCGAATCATATTGTCACCTAGTGCGTGGCAACCCCACTATAAAGTCTATATTCACATCTTCCCACTTCCATGCAGGAGTGCTAATGTCTTGGGATAAACCTCCTAGTTTTTGATGTTCAACCTTCACTTGTTGGCAATTTGAACAGTTAGCCACAAATCCCGCAATATCTTTCTTCATCCCATTCCACCAATAGATCTCCTGCAAATGACGATACATCTTGGTGGCTCTAGGGTAAATAAAATACCGAGAACTATGGGCTTCTGCCAAAAAAATTTCCCTTAGCTCATCAACATTTGGAACACATAACCGACCTTGGTATCTAAGTACCCTATCTCCCCCTTGGGAGATAGCCTCAATGGACTTCTTAAGTACCATTTCTTTCAATTCTACCAGAATCGGATCTAGACACTGTTTAGCTTTCACATCACTTACAAAAGATGATTCGAAACCATTATGGACCATAACACCACCCTTATTCGAGTGTACCAATCGAACACCAAATCGGGCCAATCTAGGTATGTCTCGTGCCAACTCTTTTCTATCATCATCCACATGAGCAACACTACCCATAGACAACCTACAAAGCATCTGCTACTACATTTGCCTTTCCAGGGTGATAAAGGACACTCATGTCATGATCCTTCAATAACTCAAGTCAACTTCTTTGGCAAAGATTCAAATCCTTTTGACTAAACACATATTGTAGGCCCTTGTGGTTAGTGAACACATCTACATGCACCCTATATAAATAATGTCTCCATATCTTTAAGGCAAAACCACCGTTGCTAATTCAAGATCATGGGTTGGATAATTCTTCTCATGAACCTTGAGTTGCCTTGAGGCATAAGCAATAACCTTTCTGTTTTGCATAAGCACACATCCCAACCCAATTCTCGAGGCATCACAATATACCACGAATCCATATGTACCTTCCAGTAAGGCCAAAACTAGAGAGGAGGTAGGTATATCTTTCAACTCTTGGAAACTCTTCTCGCATAGTGCGAACCATAAAAATTTATCCTTCTTTTGATTCAAAGCCGTCAATGGAGAGGCAATGGAAGAAAAATCCTCAACAAATCGTCGATAATAACCGGCCAAACCCAAGAAACTTCTAATGTCCGAAGGTGAAAGAGGTTTAGGCCTACTCTTTACCGTATCTGTCTTCTAAGGATCTACCTCTATACCTTTACTTGTAACAATATGACCAAGAAAAGATATGGACCTTAGCCAATATTCACATTTGCTAAACTTTGCAAAAGGTTGTTGGTCCTTAAGGATTCGCAATACGATCCTCAAATGATGAATATGCTCATCCTCACTTCTTGAATAGATCAATATATCATCAATGAACACAATCACAAACATGTCAAGGTATTGTCTAAACACCCTATTCATCAAGTCCATAAACGTCGTCGGAGCGTTAGTCAACCCAAATGACATTATTTGGAACTCATAGTGAAAACATCGGGTTCTTAAATCCATTTTTGGAATATTTTCCTGTTTCACCATCAATTAGTGATAACACGATTGAAAATCAATCTTACAGAAATAACTTCACCCTTGGAGTTGGTCAAACAAATCATCAATCCTTGGGAGAGGATACTTGTTCTTAATAGTCCCCTTGTTCAACTGTCGATAATCGATACACATTCTGAGTGAACCATCATTTTTCTTTGCAAAGAACACTGGAGCACCCCATGGTGAGATGCTTAGTTGGATGAAACCTTTGTTTAAAAGATCTTCCAACTGTTCTTTTAACTCCTTGAGTTCCACCGGAGACATTCGATAAAGAGGAATAGAGATAGGTTGCGTATCCGGGTGAAGGTCAATACCGAAATCTATTTCCCTTCTGAGAGGAATACCAGGTAGATCATCTGGGAACACTTCCAAAAACTCTTTTACAATAGGGACCGACTCAAGAGAAGGATTTACAGAATCTACAACCTCACCCTCACTAGATGGTACATGCAACCATTAGAAATCATCTTTCTAGCTTTAAGACAAGAAATGACCCAACTCTTAGGCATAAAATTTCCCCCCTTCCACTCTAGGATAGGCTCATTTGGGAATTGGAACTTAACTACCCTAATTCTAAAATCAATAGAAGCATATCACGAATGCAACAAATCTACACCAAGGATAAAATAGAAGTCTAACATATCAAGTTCTACCAAGTCAACAAGAGTAACTCTATAGGATAAGGAGATAGGACACCTTCTATATACCTTTTCAGCCAACACAAAATCACAAACAGTGGTAGAACCAAAAAAAGGCTCTCATAACACATCGGGAAGTACATGTAACATCATAGCCACATAAGGAGTAACAATGGACAAAGTAGCACCGAGGTCAAGCAAAGCATACATATCAATTTGAAAACTTTTAACATACTAGTTACCACATCGGGGGAGCTCTCTTGATCACCTATAGTCTGAAGAGAATAGAATTGGTTTTACTTTGGAGCACTTGCACCCAAACCACTTGGACCAGATGAGGGTAGGGCTGAGCCCTACGATGAGTATCTCCCTCAATCATAACAACCGAGGGATAATCTCTTATCTTTTGACACATCATGCCACATCTAAATCAAGCATTAGAGCCCGCTAGACACTTACCTTCATGATTCATTCAACATTTAGCACAAGTAGACATGGAGGATTTACTACCATCTTCTTGAGGTTTAGGGTTAGACACCCTTTCATTGTTAGGCCTTGAAAAAGCATTTGAAGAACCTTTGCTAAAACCTTGAATGACCTCGTTCACCGGACCTACATTGTGAAATGTTACCATCATCCATTCTTGCCCTCTTTGCTTCCTTAGTCTCTCCTTGAGGTTTTGTTCCTCAATTTATTAGGCATGCACCATAAGGTGAGAAACATCCATATCATGAACAAGCATAGCAGTGAGGAATTCTTTGACAACCAAGTCGGACACTCCTGACACAAACTTACTGATTTTAGTCTTACGATCTGCAATAATAGAAGGAGCATATTTAGATAGTTGAGTGAACCTCAATGCGTACTCCCTCACACTCATATTTTTTTGCCTAATCTTGATGAACTAAAGTACCTTGACCTCTCTCATCTCTAGAGGGAAGAACCTATCAAGAAAGGTATTTTTCAACCTTTCGCACTCTATGGGACCCGCTCCTTCTGGCATTGCCTCTTTCCATTGATTGAACAAAATCTGAGCAACCCCTTTCAGTTGATAAGCGGCCAATTCTGCCTTCTCTACCGGAGTCACTCCCATTATATCAAGTATATTATTGACCTCATCGATATATTCTTGAGGATCTTACACAACTTTGGAGCAATAAAATTTAGGAGGGTTCATCCTTATAAAGTCCCTCACTCTTGCCGCTGTTGTACCCACATTTAGATTCCCGAGAGCTATCACCTCCCTATTGGCTTGGTCCATAACGACTTGAGCCAACACTTGGAACACCGACATAAACTCCGCATTGGTTACATTCTCAGCCAAGGTATCAATCAAAGCTTAAGGAGGAACTTAGGGAGGAACTTCTTGACCCACATTGTTTCCCTCCATCCTTCTTGCGTTTGCCCTTCTAGTAGTCATATCTTGAAAACCATCGGGTAATGGTTAGGAGAAAGACTTTATAGAGTTAAACTCCATGGCACAACTTAGAGAAATGAAGAAGTGAAATTTTCTAAATAGCTAGTAGCCTCTCATTCATAAATGTGGCGCGCTTCACAATTATGAACAAAACTCTACTTGACGTGGTTTGAGCTATCCTAGAACCATTCTAAACCTTGTGCTCTGATTACCATGTTTGTCACGACCCAGGGGTACCCCCTAGATGTAACAAGGTGTATAGGACCCTAAGAGGCCTCATACAAGCCACTTAGCATATCATAAACATAAATTAATAGAAATGAGTGGAAACAAAAACTTTTCAATACAATCGAAGTCTTTATAAAATGAAGCGAAAGTCTAACATCATTGTCTCAAACCATCTAAACATCATGAATAAAATCTTGGGACACAGCCCATACAATAGTAAAAGACATAAAAGAAAGACGTATAAGAAAGTGGTGATCATATCCTCGAGTCCAATGAGGACTAACCAATCTTCACTTCTTTAGCTACTATGATCCTAGCCACGAGAATAAGTATTGATGTCGCCGGATCCTACATTTGATAAGAATGTAGGCAAAGTATGTGTTAGTACAATCAAGTACTAAATATGATACGCATAAACAAGATACATATCATGGTTAGTCAATACAAATCATAAGCATAATCAATGCACCCACAACATTATCATAATAATAAAGGAGTACTTCTCAAGCAACCTTACTTAGCCTTAGTCAAGACATGGGTCATCCGCCTCTTAGTCAAACTTACTTCATGGAAAGCATCTCTAGTAAAAATCCACATTATTCATTCCTTACATCATAATCTGATCATTCATACTTACTTTTAAATACATGGGGATTCACCTCTTTGTCTAGCTTATAAAGGCTAATGTGTATTCGCCTCTTGCCTAACTTACTTTTATATTGCGGGTATTCGCCTCCACAGCCTCATCACATGATGCGGGTACTCGCCTCCACATCATTGATCATATAATGTGGTTACTCGCCTCCATATCATTTCATAGGGATCATGGGTATTTTCCTCCATGTTCGGTCAACATAATAAGAACACGGGGACTCACCTCTTGTTCAACTCTAAGGAATAGGGGAATCGCCTCATATCCTTGCATATGGAGGTCAAGGGTAATAGCTTCTAGCCTCAACAATTATTTAGTCTATTCATTTTAGGTGAGCAATCCTTTCAACCTAAAATCATTCATGTGAGAAAGCCTTTGTAACACCCCGTAGCGTCGAGAGGGAAGTTTAGCATGATTTGGGAACAAAGTTCCACCTACGCCCCTTAGGTTGGCTGCGTGGGTGAGTCGTCCATGAAATCTACCTAAGGCAGTAACCACGGGCAGGACCCACGGCTCGTTGATGGGTCCACACCACGTGGTTGAGCTCCGTAGATCAAGTCCCCATTTTAGAGCCACATACCCAAAACAATGCCCAACCAGGACGGGCCGTGGGTCCAACCATGCACGATGGTCGGGGTCTCATGGATGGGGAAGTAGGTCGACTAAGTGAAGAATTAATGGATCTTTCCAGAATTAATTAAGGGTTAAGTGGTGTTGTTTTAATCTCATAAAGACTTTAGACCACTAAATTCATTGATCCTAGTCATTATTTCAACTCAACAAAAATAACCTAATTCCCTCTCAAATATTCTCTCTCTAGAAAGAAGAAGAAGAAGAAGAAGAAGAAGAAGAAGAAGAAGAAGAAGAAGAGGGATCAGGCTAGGTCAAGTTCTTCAAATCATTAACCTTTGGAGGGAATTCTGACTAAGGTATGATAGCTTATTCATATATGGAATTTTTCCATCCGTGGAGTTCCCTAGTTTCCCCCAATTGTGAAGGTAAAATCCCCAATTCAAGTTACGGTACCTTCTAATATTTGGGTTATGTTAATTATGGATCCAATTGAGTAGATATTGATTGTTTATGATTGAATTAGTAGTGAATCATGTTATTATGATGAAATTATATATTTTCTATGCCTAACCCTAGTCTTGATGATGAAATTGAAGTAATGTGGGTTTATGCCTAGAGTGAAATTAAAGAATTAGAGATGATGTTCTAGGGTTGATGATATGTGTAGTAATTGCTTGAGAATAAAAGCATATGGACATGAATTGAATTAGATTAAAAGTATACATGTTGAATCATGATGAGTAAATATTGGCTTCAATCCTTTATGAGAAGGTATGACAATAATCGCTTAAGAATGGAGCATGGGACTAGAATGTCTTGTGATCTAGCCGTGTGTGATGCTTATATGAAGTAAAGCTTTGAAAGTAAGGCTTGTAGTCATGCATGTGGATTAGTAGGGTTTTGAAAGTAAATCTAATATGATAAATTATGTATGATAAGATTTTGAGAGTGAAGTCTATAAGAGAATGGTAGACTAGTAGACATCATTGTTGTGGAAGGACTTTACCCACCTAGACTACCTTATGAATGTATGAATGCATGACCTAAGGGGTTATCTTATGAATTGACCATGTATTGATTATCAAGACATTCTTCCATGAATATGATAGTTAATATGAGATGGGTGTCACGCCCTGAGCTACTTCCAAGACACAGACACGGGACCTACGATCACAAGCGACCCCAAGCTAACCCTGCTGGCGTAATCATGAGCATACTAAAGATAAAGTGAGAAATAAAGATGATACCAAGCTAACAATAAATAAATCTGAAATGATGGGGGATACCCATATACTAAAACTGAATATTAAATCTAAGAGTTTAATACAAAAGAAACACCAAACTCAAATACTAAGCCGAATCTAACTATGTCTGAAAATAGCCTCTAACTAACTAGAAGTGATGGGACATGCCCCAACTAAGTCTAGCAAAACTGGAACTAACAAACTAAAATACTAAAATGATAACATGACTATTATCCTCGAAGAATGATGACTCACCACTGATACTACTGAACTGGAGATCGTGAACCGATCTAAGCGTGATCTGAATGCTGAGAACCTGGACCTACATCACGAGAAGATGTAGTGTAGAGTATGCGTCAGTACTTGAAAGGTACTGAGCATGCAGGATAGAGTAAAGATAAAATAAATATATAACTGAACAAGTAATAAAGCAAGAACATAATCTAAACATGATATAGATACTGAATACTGAGCTAAAAATGCAATGACCAACTTATAACATACTGATACTGAATATTGACTATACTAAAATGTGGTCAATGCAATGGAATCTGACTGAACTGTAGGAGCTACTAATAACCGATAATAAAACCACATGAGTTAAATGTGGAGTTCGATGTATGCGCCCCATCGAGAGGACCCAATATTCTCGGTCAAAGGTATAGAGGCATGCTGGCATGATCACTAAAATGATGCCCACAGATGGGACTTACAACCTATGTGGCTCGTAGTTCTGGGACTATATGGGTGATTGACCCTAGTCCAACTCGGTATTAAGCTACTCCCATTAGATTAAGTGATTAACATATTATGACTGAATTTGTGTGATATACTGGATAGCTCAAAATGACATGAAAGCTGAGAATGCACAATAATATACTGATAATGAAACATTTAAGAATGAGGCATGTATATCTGAAATACTGAAATATCTGGCCTAGAATGTGTAATTCAAGAACTAAAGAAATACATAGCTAGGGTTCTGAAATTCATGCAATAAACAAAGTAATAACATTCAAATCTGATTTGGAACATGTAATTAACTAATTCATGATAATCTGCTGACGTTTTAGAAACCCTAGGTCTAGTTGATAATAGGGAATCAAGAATTTGACTAAAATCAAGGGATCTAATGGGCGAAAGGAACCCACTAGTGAAATCCCAAATACCTGGTGACGAATTCCACGGAGAAATCTTTCAATTTCGGGGTTGGAACTAACAGAATCTTGCTGCGTTCTTGATCTAGGGTTGGTCGACTCTTTCTCTTCTTTCGCTTCTAATTTTCTAAGTTTTGATTAATGATCTGACTTTGGTAAGTTCTAGTTTTGTTTCTAGGCTAAAACTAGTCAAAAGCACGTAGTTTACGATTAAAATGACGTAGTTTTGGGGTCCAACGAAATAGGAAAAGACTAAAAAACCCCTGACTTAAGTTGCAGACGGGGTTGACCACAGCGACCTTCACGGACCGTGATGTGGGTCGTGGTCTTCACTTGGACTGAATGTCTGAGGGTTCTGGTTCACAAATGCTCCCACGACCCATGTGAAGGACCACAGACTTTGACAGTGTCTGTGGTCTTCACTTGGGCTGAGGGCTGGAAGGACTGGCTAGGGGGCTCACTGGTAAGGCTTCATGGACGCCCCCACCGCCCGTCTTCAAATCCACGGCATGTGAATGCTCCCGTATTCTGATTCCTAGGCTTGGTGGAGTCCAAGTCAGGACCACGGGCAGGTCAATGGACCGTGGACCCTGTCACAGTCCGTGAACCCTGATGTTGTTCACTGCTTCATGTAATTTTCTACAAAAAAAATTTGGGTCTAGTTTTTTGAGGTGTTACAATATCTCTCTGTTGGGAGTATTCATCCTCAAATGAAGACTAAACTAGCTGAAATGGAGGGAATAAGCTGCAACCCTACCAATAAACTTTGTAGACTGATTTCTGACTGAACTGAGTTCCAAGAGCATGCAAATACGCTGAAAATGCAAGTACAAATTGAAGGAACATGATACTAAGACTGATTTCACGCATGAATGACTGAAAAACAAAATAGGAGCTATTACCTCAAGATGGAGTGAAATCGGAAGGAAATAGGTAAGGATACTTCGCTTTCATGGCTGCTTCTGCTCCCAAGAAGCTCCCTCTACGGATGGACTCCTCCACCAAACCTTAACTGAAGCGACTTCTTTGTTTCTCAACCTTCTAAACTGACGATCAAGAATCTCAACTGGTACATCCTCATAAGAAAGACTATCTTTTACAGCCACAGTCTCTAATGGCACTACGGATGTTGGATCACCCACACACTTATTCAATAGTGAAATGTGAAAGACTGGATGCAGTGCTGCTAAACCTGCTGGCAACTCCAACTCATAAGCCACTTTACCAATCCTTCTCAAGATCTGGTAAGGGCCTATATATCTGGGACTGACTTCCTTTTCTTGCCAAATTGCATCACCTCCTTCATAGGTGACACTTTCAAGAAAACCCAATCATCAACTTAGAACTCTAGTTCCCTTCTCCTTATATCCGCATAAGACTTCTGGTGACTCTAGGTTGTCTTAAGTCTATCCCTAATGAGTTGCAATTTCTCCATAGCATAATGGACTGAATCTGGCCCAATCAATGCTGATTCACCTTCTTCAAACCAACCTACAGGAAATCTGCACCTACGCTTAAACAATGCCTCATAAGGGGCCATCTGAATACTGCAATGGTAACTATTATTATAGGTGAACTTAGTAAGAGGAAGGTGATAATCCCAACTACCCTTGAAATCGATCACACAAACTGTCAACATGTCCTCTAAGGTCTGAATGGTACGCCCTGCCTGACCATTCGTCTGTGGATGAAATGTTGTGCTAAGGTTAACTTGAGGACCAAGACCTTTCTGAAATGACTTCCAGAAATGAGAGGTAAACTGAGGACCTCTATTTGAGATGATAGTCAAAGGAACCCCATGCAACCTGCCTATCTCATTGATGTAAAGCTTGGCGTAGTCTTCCGCCGAATCTGTAGTCTTGACCACCAAAAAGTGAGAAGACTTAGTAACCCTGTCAACTATCACCCAAATGGAGTCATGCTGTTTGCGAGTACTAGGTAAACCTGTGTTTAAGTCCATGTTGATCACTTACCACTTCCAAGTAGTAATGTCGATCTCTTGAGTCATACCTCCTGGTTTCTGATGTTCTACCTTGACTTGCATGCAATTGGGGCACTTAGCCACAAAATCTACTATATCTCTTTTCATACCATTCCACTAATAGACTTCCCGCAGATCGCGGTACATCTTAGTGGCACCTGGATGAATAGAATATCTGAAGTTATAAGGCTCTGCAAGAATATGATGTCTCAACTCGCCCACATTAGGAACACATAATCGACGCTGGTAGTGAAGCACTCCATCTTCCCCTTGGTAGAAAACCTCAACTATCTGTTGGTGGACTGCACCCTTGAGTTCAAGTAATATCGGATCACTGTCTTGCTTTTCCTTAACTTCCACAACCAAAGAAGATTTTGCCTCATTCTGAACCGTTACACCACTGTCTGATATGCTCATAAGATGAACTCCTAGCCGAGCAAGTCTGTGAACATCCTTTGCTAGCTCCTTTCTTTCTTACTAAACATGTGCTACACTACCCATGGATAAACGGCTAAGAGCATCTGCTACTACATTTGTCTTACCCAGATGGTAACGCACACTCATATCATAATCTTTCAAAGACTCAAGCCACCTTCTCTGACGAAAATTCAACTCTTTCTGGGTGAATCCATACTGGAGGCTCTTATGGCCTGTAAACATATCTACATGAACACCATACAAGTAGTGTTTCCAAATCTTGAGTGCAGATACTACCGCCGCAAGCTCGAGGTCATGAGTTGGATAATTCTTCTCATGCACCTTATGGTGTCTAGAAGTATAAGCTATAACCTTACCCCGCTGCATCAACACATAACCTAGACCGACTTTGGATGCATCACAATAAATCACATAACTGTCTGAACCCTCTGGTAGAGTCAAAACAAGAACTGTAGTCAACCTAGTTTTCAATTCTGTGAAGCTTTCATCACAATTATCTAACCATTGAAACTTGACCATCTTCTGAGTTAACCTAGTCAATGGTGAGGGTATGGATGAAAATCCTTCCACGAACCTTCTATAATAACCCACTAGAACCAAGAAACTTCTGATATATGTAGGAGAGGTAGGTTTGGGCCATTGTTTCATTGCCTCTATTTTCTTGGAATCTACTCAAATCCCTTCACTAGATACTATATGCCCAAGAAAAGAAATTGACTGCAACCAAAACTCACACTTGTTAAATTTGGTGAATAACTGGCGATCTTTAAGAGTTTGCAGAACAACTCTCAAATGCCTCGCACGTTCTTCCTCATTCCTAGAGTAAATGAAAATATTATCAATAAAAACGATAATGAGCAAGTCCAAGTACTACTTGAACACTCTGTTCATCAAATCCATGAAAGTTGCAAGAGCATTGGTTAGTCCAAATAACATAACTACAAATTCATAATGACCATACCGAGTTCTCAAGGCTGTCTTTGGAATGTTACTCTCTCTGACTTTGAGCTGATGATAACCCGATCTGAGGTCTATTTTAACAAAAGACTAGCACCCTGAAGTTGGTCAAACAATTCATCAATCTTGGGGATTGGATACTTATTCTTGATTGTGACCTTGTTCAACTACCTATAGTCAATGCACATTCTAAGAGAACCATCTTTCTTCTTTACGAACAACACTGGTGCACCCCATGGCAAAATACTAGGTCTGATGAATCCCTTATCTAGAAGGTCTTTTAACTGCTCTTTCAATTCCTTAAGTTCAACTGGAGCCATCCTATACGGAGGAATATAAATAGGTTGTGTATCTGGAAGGAGATCAATTCCAAAGTCAATTTCCTTATTAGGAGGAACTCCGAGAAGATCTTCTGGAAACACCTCCGGAAAACTCACTAACCACTGGAACTGACTCAAAAGTTGGGGTTTCAGAGCTTGAATCCTTAACCCGAACTAGATGATAGAGATAACCCTTAGATATCATCTTTTTGGCCTTATGGTAAGAAAGAATCAACCCATTGGTGCTAAGCTACTACCCTTCCAATCTAAGATTGGTTCGTCTAGGAACTGAAAACGAACAATCCTAGTTCTACAATAGACTGAGGAATAATTTGAATGTAACCAATTCATGCCCAGAATGACATCGAAGTCTACCATTTCTAACTGTACAAGAGCTGCTGAGGTGACTTTCTGAGAGACTGTGACAGTGCAATTTCTATATACCCGTCAAGCTATAACTGGGTCACCGACTATAGTAGAGACTGAGAAAGGTTTTGAGAGAGTTTGTGGACTAACATCAAACTTAACTGCTATAAAAGAGGTTACAAAGGAAAGAGTATCCCATGGATATAACAAAGTATAAACATCGAGATCAAACACTCATAACGTACCATTGACTACTTCAGGAGAATTTTCCTGATCCTGGCAAGCCTGAAGAGCAAAGAGCCTGTTTTGGCGCAGTCCGCCACCTGTACCAGAAGAGTTACCCTGCTGAGTCGGGTGACCTGCTGGTGCTTTTGAAGTTGTAGACTGGTCATCGATTAGCATTGCCTCCTTGACCCTGTTTGGAAGGACAATCCATCAACCTGTGACCAGACTGACAACACCCAAAGCATCCTTCCTTTTCTGCAAGGCACTCACCCAGATAATTCTTACAACACTTAGGGCAAGTTGGGTACGTTTTGGTACCTGTAACACTCCCTTGAGACTTAGAGCCCGATGCCCTACTTTTTTTTATCATTATAGAACCTAGAGGATGGGACACTAGCTGATGAAGGTGCTGGAGTTGAAATTTTTTGTTGACCCTGCGAGCGATTTCCACCACCCGATTTTTGTTGAGGATAGTCATAGTTCCCAATTCTAGCCTTCTTGTTCCCCTTGTCCTGTTCCCTAAGCTTATCACCCTCAACCTGCTGAGCGTGAGTCATAAGCCTAGAGATGCTCATATGTCCGAGCAACATATATTCCTACATTCTGTTTTCACCAAGTCTAACACTCCATAAAGAAACTTGTTCATTTGGGCCTTGAAATCAACCACCATGTGAGGAGCATACTTGGAGAGTTGGGTAAAATTGAGCCCATACTCTTGGACTGTCATGCTACCTTGCCTTAAGTTCATAAATTCCTAACCTTTCACCTCCCTTCGCTCTCTTGGGAAAAACTTGTCCAGAAAGGTGTCACTAAAGTAATCCCAAGAGATAGGAGTTACATCTATAACCTTGTTCTCCTTCCACTTAGTATACAAGATATGAGCTACATCCTTAAGTTGGTATGATGCTAACTCAACCCGATCAGTCCCAGTTACCTGAATCACTTCAAATATCTTCTTGACATCATCAATGAGGTTTTGGGGATCTTCTCCAACATGCGATCATAAGAAATCTGGCGGATTCATCCTAACAAAGTCTCGCACCCTAGCTGCAGCTGACCCAACATTAGCATTTACCAGAACTGGGGTCCACTGATTATTCTGTTAGGCCACACTCTCAGCCAACATCTGAATGGCATTCCTGAACTTTGCATTCGAGACTTCTTGATCTGGGGCTTGAGGAGTTGCGTTTGCGTTCCTGATATTCACATTCCTTGCGTTAGCTCTACGAGGAGGCATGATCACTGAAATGTAGAATGTCGAGTTAGAAAGGAATTAGATCATACCTTACGCACGATAAGTGTAACAAGAAACTGAAGATTTTTCCTAAGACACTTTATTGCCTCCCTCTCATTAGATGTGGTGCACTTCACACCCATGAAAAGGACTCTACTTAGTGCGGCTTTTCACACATCCTAGGACTCTAAAACTAAGTGCTCTGATACCAAGTTTTTAATGCCTAGAGCTACCCCCGAGATGCGGACACGAGACCTAGGATCACAAGTAACCCTAAGCTAACCATGCTGGCATAATCATGAGCATACTAAAGATAAATTGAGAAATACAGCTAATGCGGAAGCTAATCATATATAAATCTGAGAGTTTAATACCAAAGAAACACCAAAATCATGTACTAAGCTGAATCTAACTATGTCTGAAAATAGCCTCTAACTAACTAGAAGTGTTAGGACATGCCCCAACTAAGTCTAGCAAAACTGAAACTAAAAGACTAAAATACTGAAATGATAACATGACTAATGTCCTCGAAGAATGAGGACTCACCACTGATACTGCTGAACTGGAGATCGGGAACCGATTTAAGCGTGATGTGGATGCTGAGAACCTGGACCTACATCACGAGAGGATGTAGAGCATAGTATGCGTCAGTACTTGAAAGGTACTGCGCATGCTGGATAGAGTAAAGCTGAAATAAACATATAACTGAACAAGCAATAAAGCAAGAGCATAATCTGAACATGATATATAATTGAATACTGAGCTAACTAAATGCAATGACCAACTGCTAACATGTTGATACTGAATACTGACTATATCGAAATGTGGTCAATGTAATGGAATCTGACTGAATTGTAGGAGATAATAGTAACCGATAATAAAACCACATGAGCTAACTGTGGAGTCCGATGTATACGCCCCATCGAGATGACCCAATATACTCGGCAGAAGGTATATAGGCATGCTGACGTGATCACTATAATGATGCCCACAGATCATATTTATAACCTACGTGGCTCGTAGTTATGCGACAATATGGGTGACTGACCCTAGTCCACCTCGGTATCAAGCTATTAGATTAAGTGATTAACACATTATGACTTAAATTTTGTGATAAACTGGATAGGTCAAAATGGCATGCAAACTGAGAATGCACATTAATAGTCTAATAATGATACATTCAAGACTGAGGCATATATATCTGAAATACTAAAATATTTGACCTAGCATGTGTAATTCAAGAACTAAAGTAATAAATAGCTAGGGTTCTGAAATTCATGCAATAAACAAAGTAATAACATGCAAATCTGATTTGGAACATGCAATTAACTAATTCATGATAATCTGCTGAAGTTCTAGAAACGCTAGGTCTAGTTGATAATAGGGAATCAAGAATCTGACTGAAATCTAGAGATCTAATGGACGAAAGGAACCCATTAGTGAAATCCCACATACCTGGTGACGAATTGCACGGAGAAATCTTTCAATTTTGGAGCTGGAACTGATAGAATCTTGATGCGTTCTTGAACTAGGTTTGGTTGACTCTTTCTCTTCTTTCGCTTCTAATTTTCTATGATTTGATTAATGATCTGACTTCGGTAAGTTGTAGTTATGTTTCTAGGCTAAAGCTAATCAAAACCACGTAGTTTAGGGGTCCAACAAAATAGGAAAAGACTAAAAGACCCCTGACTTAAGTTGCAAATGGGGCTGACCACGGCCACCTTCACGAATCGTGAAAGGGACCACGGACCGTGAAGTGGGTCGTGGTCTTCACTCTAAGGGTTCTGGTTCACCAATGCTCTGACGGCCCGTGTGAAGGACCACAAACCGTGATGGTGTCCGTGGTCTTCACTTGGGTTGATGTGTGGAGGGACTGGCTAAGGGGCACACTGGTAAGGCTCCACGGATGACCCTACGGCCCGTATTCAAGACCATGGCCCGTGAAGGGTCCTGTGGTTTGATGCCTGGGCCAGGTCGAGTCCAAGTCAGGACCACAAGAAGGTCTACGGACCATGGACCCTGTCACGGTCCGTGAACCCTATCGTGGTTCACTGCTTCAGGTAATTTTCTATAACTTTTTTCTGGGTCTGGTTTTTCATGTGTTACAATGGGAGCTTCACACTAGTTGAGTTCTGGTTCCTAAAGTATGCCTAATGAGATGGAAATCCTCACGTTAGTTAAGTACGGGTTTCTAGTAGAAATCTCCAAGGCCCTCTCACACTGAATGATTCTAGGTTGAAAGGTTTTCTCACCTAAGATGAATCAAAGTGTGTTAATTATGATAGCTTGAGGGGTGATATAGTATTCCTTCATGAATAGCTTGAGTTGGTAAGATAAGACCATTTCTTGGTAGCTTGAGTCGAAGATCTCAAGGTAGCCTTGGATTGAGAAATAGTACCTTTCCTAAGGTAAGCTTGCACTAGCATGATAGAATTCATGCAAGGTAGCATGACTTGGTAAGGCTAAACCATTTCATTGGTATCTTGGATTGAATAGTAGTACCCTTTCATGAATAACTTGGACTTGTATGATAGTATGATTTCCATGGTAGCTTGGTCTAGCATATTATGGTGCTATTCCTTGGTAGCCTTGAATTGGCAAATATTAATCATTCATGTGTGATGACTTTTCATGGACTAAGTAAAGAAGTACTCTTCATGCATGATAGTAAGAGCTACAGAGGGACTAGTCCCTAATCAAAGTAATATGTTTATAATGAATCAAGGCTACTTAAAGGAAGTATCGTAAGTATGTTTTAATATGAGATTTGCCTATATGATGTATGGTTAGCTTGGATTGTTTCCATAGTTGCCTTCCTTGATATGTTTGACTAAAGGTGAAAGTTCCCTAGTCTATGAGAAATAAGCTAAGGACGAAATCAAATGATGACCAAGAGGTATGATGGACTAAAGTGGTACTTAGCATGGGTGAGATTATGGGGTTTTATCCATGCATTGTACAAGTATGACTTGAGATTACTTATGAAGTGTTTCTCTTATGTTATGAAGATCTAAGTATTAATTATGCTTATGAACATGATATATCTCCTATGTTTATGGATTATGCCTTATATTGACTTTTGCTTATATTATGTCTATGTTGGAGATTATGCTTATCAATGCTAGGTCTTATGGACAAGGTAGACCAAGGTTTAGACAAAGGTATTCCAACAAAGGTTACTCTAGGGCTCCCCCAAGGGTCAACAAGGGTAGGGTTTCCAACTCTAAATCTCAAGGAGGTAATGGTGGTGATTCTTATGTCAATAGGCCTAATTATGAAAAATGTGGAAGAAAGCATGATGGTAAGTGCCTAGTTGTCACGAATGGTTGCTTTAATTATTGAAAGAGTGGCCACAAGATGAGAGATTGTCCGTTGATCAAGTTTAAGGGGAGAGATGACATGCAAGTTCCTCCAAGCGGTTAAAACTCCAATGCCCCAAAGCAAAACCACTTTTAAGTTCTTTAATCCTGAGGTGACCAAGACAGCTCCCCAGATGTAGTGACCGGTATGTTAAAATTCTTTCTTATTGATGTTTATGCCTTGTTATATCCTATTGCTACTTTGTCCTTTATGACACCTTTTGTGGCCATGAAGTCTGATATGCTTCCTGAAGTCTTCTTAGAACATTTTTCGGTTTCTACCCCAATTGGTGATTCTATGGTGGATAAGAGGGTTTATAGAAGATTCCCGATTTCCTTGTCCCACAGAGTTATTCTTGTTGACTTGGTAGAGTTTGATATGTTAGACTTTGATGTTATTCTTGGTATGGATTGTTTGCATGCATGTTATGCCTCCATTGATTGTAGAACTCGAGTGGTTAGGTTCTAATTTCATAGTGAGCCTATCTTAGAGTTGAAAGGAGGAAATTCTATGCCTAGAGGTCAATTTGTCTCTTGTCATAAAGCTAGGAAGATAATTTCCAAGGGGTAAAATTACCATCTTGTTAGGGTGAGGGATGTAGATTCCGAAACCCCTTCTCTTGAGTAGGTTCTCGTGGTTAGTTAGTTCTCTGTAGTTTTCCTCAATGATTTTCCTGATATTCCTCCCAAGCGGGAAGTATATTTTGGTATTGACCTTTTTTCGAATATGCAAATTACCTTTATTTGTAACACTTCGCAAACTAGTAGGCTGAACTAGAGCTTAACATGAGAGTTAGAGTCCTAAATGTGCCTCCCTGTACCTAAAAATATAGGGTTTCATGTTATAACATCAAGTTACGACCCATGGGTCCTTGAGAAGGACCTTTAAAAGTTGAGTGACAGTGACCCATAAAGGGGACTCACGCCTCATAGCTCAGCCCATGCCCCATGGTTGAGGGGTCTTTGGTCAAGCCTTCAAAAAATAGGTCTTTGAAACTCCACCCACAGTTCAACAGCACGCCACTTGGGTCCATCCACAGACCGTGGTCGTGTGGTTGTGGGTGAGGCCTGAAACTGCCATTTGGCAGTTACACTTAGGGGGATAATGGAGTTTTTGGTTTTCATTAATATTAAGTGATGTCATTTTACACTAAATTAGACTAACTATATATGGTTTTTAAGTCACCAAATTAAGTCATCTTCCTCATAATTCCAAATCCCAAAAGAAAGACCCAAACCCTCTCCAAAAATACTCTCTCTAGCACTCCAAGAAAAACGAAGAAGGAAGGTGAAGCTAGGGTTGAAGGAGCAAGGTTTTCTATTCAATTTCATTGGAATTCATTGCTAAGGTTTGGTAGTCCTTCATCCATGGAGAGAATTCATCCATGGTGTCCCACCAAAACTTATTCAAAGAAAGAAATTTCCCAAAAGCTAGAGTTTTACTTCAAGTCATGGATTCCTTTAAAAAATGATTCTATTGATTTAATTACTTTATATTATGATTGAATTGATGTTTTATTATGGTTTTATGAGGAAATCTACCAATAATCAATAAAATCCCCATATTCCCAATTAATGACCTTGTGATGTGAGTGAATTGTAGAAAGAAGAGTATCTTTTATGAGATTATGCTTATAGTAATTGAACTAATTGAATCATGATATTATCCATGTCTAATGTAGTAATTCTAGATGTGTTGATTGAATATGATTTAAGGTCTTTGAAGGGCAAAAGTATGAGAATTATGCATGATTATGACGGTTATGTATATGCTTAAAGAATACTTTGAGAGTAAAGTGCATATGATTATGATCTAGTTTTTGTGTTGCTGAAGGTTATCCTCATGTACACACTTATGTATGAATATGATATGATGTGAAAGGTATTCTCACAATATGATGATACTAAGGTTGAAAGGCAATTCTCACCTATTGAATCTATGAGCTATAGTAGGAGTAATGTTGGATTGAGTGTCAATATATTCTTCCATGAGTATGCACTTTAGTCAAGACTTAATATGAACTTTGTGGGTATTAATGCTTAGCACCGAGTGGATAGTGATATGATATTGAAGCCTTCACGTTAGTACATACCGGTTTCTAGGAGCAATCTCTTAGGATGGAAGCCCTCACCTTAGTAGAGGCCGGGTTTTCTAGTAGTAATACCTTTATCCCATAAACAATATGCCCTCATAGGTCTTAAGCTAGTGGACCCACCTAAGCTAAGAGTATGGTTCTATCTTAGGCAAGTAAGACAACCCCTTTTTGGTGTGGGGTAGACACCGGATTCCTTGTTTAGATCATATGGTCTATGTAGGTTAAGGCTTATCCCACTATGATAGTATGAACAAGAATATGAATTATGAACTATAGCTACTCAAGAAGCTTTACTTAGTACGGGTAGGATTATGGGATCTTATTCACTCATTGCACAAGTATGCTTTGAGGGTATTTATGGTATATTCCTTTAATGGTATGATCATTTATGAGTTGATTATTCTTTTGACTTATGCTCTTTCATTATCTTCAAAAAGATGCTTTAACTTAGTAAATTGCATGCATTCAACTAAAATGTCCCTTTTAGCATTTTTTCAAGGATTTTATGCATGACTATCATACTTAGTGCATTTTTGTATTAACCCATATTTTCCTACATTTTCCCCAAGTGTAGGGTACGGTTCTCAAGGTGGTCCTCATTGTGGCTAGATCTTGGATTTACTCATTTGTCCTTGCTTGTTGGTGAGTCCTCATGATTCGAACAGAGATATTGTCATTTAGTAGTGTCATTCTTGTATTGACTTTCGGATTATATTGTATGGGCTGCGTCACTATTTAATTCAAGTATTGTAATAGATGCCTAATTGAGACAATTCTAGACTTCCGCTTTCCTTTATGAAAATTTTGGACTTGAAATGCGTGTTTACTCTTTATTGTTCTATGCTTATGTTATGATGTTCTAAGTGGCTTACATGGAGCCCTTTCTGGGTTTTATGTGCCTTGTTACGTCTAAGGGGTAGCCTTGGGTCGTGACACTATTACTACTTATAGAATGGCTCTGGCGGAGTTAAAAGAGTTGAAAGATCAACTAAAAGATTTATTTGGTAAGGGCTTCATCCGACCGAGTATCTCTCCATGGGGTGCTCCTGGGTTGTTCGTTAGAAAGAATGATGGGTCTCTTAGAATGTGCATTGATTATTGTCAACTAAATAAACTAACCATCAAGAACAAATATCCTCTTCCAAGAATTGATTATTTATTTGACCAACTTCAAGGAGCTAGTTATTTCTCTAAGATTGATCATCGTTAGAGGGGTTGATATTCCAAAGATGACTTTTCAAACTTGATATGGTCATTATGAATTAGTAATGTCTTTTGGGTTGACTAATGCTCCGATGTCATTGATGGACTTGATGAATAGAGTGTTTAGGCAATACCTAGACATGTTTGTGATTGTGTTTATCGATGATATTTTGATCTATTCAATGATTGAGAATGAACATGTGGACCATTTGGGAAATGTGTTGCAAGTTCTTAAGGACCAACAACTTTTTGCAAAGTTTAGCAAGTGTGAATTTTGGTTATGGTCGGTAACTCTACTAGGTCATATTTTGTCAAGCAAGGGTATTGAGGTAGATCCTAAGAAGATGGATGCGGTCAAGAGTTGGCCTAGACCTCTAACTCCTTCCGACATTAGAAGATTTTTGGGTTTGGCCAGTTACTATAGAAGGTTTGTGGAGGGATTTTCTTCTTTTGCTTCTCCTTTGAAGGCTTTGAATAAAAATAAAGCTATTTTGTGTGGTCGGAAGCTTGTGAGAAAATTTTCCAAGAGTTGAAAGATTGACTTACTTCTGCTCTGGTGTTGACTTTAGCGGAAAGTACGGACGGTTTTGTGATGTATTGTGATGCCTCTAGAGTTGGGTTGGGATGTGTGCTTATGCAAAATGTTAAGGTGATTTCCTATGCTTCAAGGCAACTTAAAGTCCATGAGAAGAATTATCCTACCCATGACCTTGAGTTAGCGGCGGTTGTGTTTGCCTTAAAAAAATTGAGGCATTATTTTTATGGGTCCTTGTGGATGTTTTCACCGATCACAAGAGTCTTCAATATGGGTTTTAACAAAATGACTTGAATCTTTGTCAACGAAGGTGGTTAGAATTATTAAATGATTATCACATGAGTATCCTTTATCACCCCAGCAAAGCTAATATGGTAGCGGATGCACTTAGTAGATTGTTTATAGGTAGTGTGGCTCATATAGAGGATGAAAAGAAAGAATTGGTTCGTGATGTGCATAGGTTGGACCAATAAGGTGTTCAACTAGTGGATTCCACTAACGTGGTGTCATGAACCATAATGGTTCTGAATCATCCTTTGTGATGGATGTGAAACATAAACAAGGTCTTGATCCTATATTAGTCGAGTTGAAAGAGTTTGTACTTAAGAAGTCTGTTGAGGCTTTCTCCAAAGGGGGAGATGGGGCGCTTAGGTACCAAGGTCAGTTATGTGTTCTTGATGTTGATTGTCTGAGGGAAGAAATTTTAGAGGAAGCTCATAATTCTCGGTATTTTATTCACCCAGGAACCACCAAGATGTAGCGTGATCTACCGAAAGTCTATTGGTGGAATGGGATGAAGAAAGATATTGCGGGTTTTGTAGCTAACTGTTCGAAGTGCCAAAAAGTTAAGGTTGAGCATCAAAACTCGGGAGGGTTGTCCCAAAATATAAGTATTCCCACTTGGAAGTGGGAAGATGTTAACATCGACTTTATAGTTGGTTTGCCTCGCACCCAGAGACAACATGATTCTATTTGGGTCATTATAGATCGGATGACAAAATCATCTGTCACGACCCAAGCCTAGGGCCTAGACGTGACCGGCGAATGGGGAACCCGAAGGAACCCCAAACAAGCCTCATAGCGTATCATTACACATCCTTGGTCGCGGAAGCAAAAAAAATGACCATAAGCGATAAGCATAATCA
>JAJOOF010019935.1:0-29751 GCA_029582545.1 Solanum lignicaule | reverse complement strand
CCCTATTTATAGATATAGAAACCCTAAATAAAATAATTGAGTCCAAATTAAATTAGGAATCCAAAACCAAAAGGAATTGGATTCCCTTTTTTTTTTCCGCCGCATGAACAGTGTTGCCGCCTCAATATATTTTTGTACCATTCACTTACAGCCACGTGGCAACAGCAAGCAGCAAATTTGAATTTCCTCAATTGCAGCCGCCTTTTTCCATATATAAAAATATATTATTTTATTCACTTTAATCCATTAAGCTGTCTGCTTGATTTCCTTCTTCAACTTTCCATCTTTAATTCGTTTTAGCTCCAAACTTCTCCAATTTTCCATCAATTTAATCCTACAAATAAAATACCCAATTTAGCATAATCCATCAAATTAATGCTCAAATAGGACAAATATAAATAATAAATGTGAGGAAATAATGATTAAAAATATGTATTTTTAGCCTCACATCATATACCACATCATAATAATACTTCAATTACTCACACTATACCTTCAAGGCCATGATAACAATGTACATACTAAGTAAACACCTCCACCTTTCAAGTGGATCAATATACAAAGTAAGTAAACATATCCACCTTTCAAGTGGATCAATAGTTCAAGCATAATTCTAACTCAACATGAAATTACGTCATCACTTGCCCTTTCAAGGCCATGATCATAAGTCACCAACAAACCTTTAACAAATATAATTAGGCATGAATAGTGATTGAATTCAACAATCTAAATCAATTTAGGGATAATCCACCAACATTCATTCATGATCATCAAACCCACTTCAAAAGGTACAATTTAGGAATTGAGAGAATTCATGGGTTCATAGAGTATTTTCATCATAAATAATCAATTAAACATCAACACAATCATAATTTGTCATTAGAAACCATTTGAAAATGGTTGATGAAAGAACCCATGAAATTGAGTAAAACCCTAGATTTTTCATACTTTAAAATCACCTTTGAATTGGCTCCTTGAATGGAAAGTTAGACAAGGATCAAGACTACCATATCTTGCTATTGATTCCCCATGAAAATTGAAGAAGAAATACCTTGAAATCCCCAACCCTAGCTTGATCTTGACCTTGATATCTAATGGTGTTTCTAGAGAGAAGACATTTTTGGAGCGAAGGGTTTTGATTTTGGGTTTTGAAATAATAGAATGTAAAATAGATTTTAACACTTTTAATAGTCTTAAAATATGTTAATAAACCCATAATAACCGTCCAAACACTTAACTAGCCAAGGGAGGAATTTACCAAACCACCCTTGGCTTGGCCGTGTCTTGACAGCACACACAGGTGCAAACGACTCCCCAGACTTATGGACCGTGAGTCCATTCACTGACCATATTGCTGGTCCGTGGTCTGGGGCTGGGGCTTGTCAAAATGAGGGCTTGACCTATGGAGCAAGACCACGAGCCGTAGATCAATCTACTGGTCGTGGATTGCATCCGTTGTTCACAAGGTTTTGGAAGCTTTTTGCTTTAAGGGCCAGCCTTGGGGTTAGGCTTTAGGGTCTCAAGGACACTTGGTTGGTCCTTGGGGGGTCGTACCTTGACGTTTAACCCCTATAACCCCCCAACCACAGCTCTGGACAACATAGAACAACATGAAACCTCATTCAATCCTCATATCAAACTCAAACACACACACGTTAGGCTGTAGCTTCACTTATTTGTTTTTAGGGTCGTTACACAAAGTATCTCACAATTGTAGTGCCATTATAACTAGCGAGATGATTACAATGAAGGAGGATCCGGGGGGGATTTACCATACCATGCACTGTTGGTATGCTACAATTTGCTAAAGCTTTGTGTGACTTGGTGGCAAGTATAAATTTGATGCCATATGCAATCTTTATACAACTTTGGTTGGGTGAACCAAAATCTACAACAATGTGGCTTCTTATGGCAGACCGTTTGATCAAACACCCTGTTGGAATACTCTATAACATATTGGTGATCAAGGTTGATCGATTTATCTTTCAGGCTGATTTTGTTATTCTTGATTGTGAGATTGATGCTGAAATTCCCATTATCTTGGGAAGACCATTTTTAGCAACCGGGAGAGTGCTAGTGAATGTTGAAAGCGAGGAGTTGATGTTCCGGGGGAATGAAAATGAGGTCACCTTTAAATGTGTGCAAATCAATGAAACACCCAAGTGATATTCATGTGGTTTCAACGATTGATGTAATTGATGAAGCGGTGGCAGTGTAAGTGAATTAATGTGTATGAGTGAACCTCTTGAGGTTGTTCTTTCAAATTATGATGAGAGCAAGATCCAAGGTTATGATGAAGTGGTAGCCTCTCTATTGGGATTAGGTGAATATGGAAGGAACCCATTGTAGCTAGACATTAATCTAAAGAATCGAGAGAATCCTCCTGCCAAAACATCAGTGGAAGAACCACCAAAGTTTGAGTTGAAAGTTCTCCCCGCTCATCTTAGATATGCATTCTTGGGGCAAATAACACCTTGCACGTTATCATTGCAGCTAACTTGGTTGAATGGCAAGTAAAATTGCTTCTTGAGGTGTTGAGAAGGTACATCAACACCGGTAGACTATTGATGTCATTGTAGGTATTCCACCGGCATTTGCACTTAAAAGATTCAACTTGATAGTGAGTGCAAACCGAGTGTCAAACATCAAAAGAGATTGAACCTTCCAATGCAAGAGGTGGTTAAAAAGAAGATAATCAAGTGGTTGGATGCATGTTTGATTTACCCTATTACGGATAGAAAATAGGTGAGTCCGGTGCAATGTGTACCCAAAAAATGTGGCATCACGGTAGTCCCAAATGAAAAAGAGACCTTGTTTCTATGAGACCGGTAATCGTATGTAAGGTATGCATGGACTATCGGAAGTTAAATTCTTGGACTAAAAAAGATCACTTTCCCATGTCTTTTATGGATCAAATGCTTGATCGACTTTCAAAGCGAGGACGGTATTGTTTCTTGGATGGTTATTCCGGATATAACCAAATCTCTATTGCACCAGAAGATCAAGAGAAAACCACTTTGACTTGTCCCTATGGAACTTTTGCTTTCAAAAGGATTCATTTCGGGTTGTGTAATGCCCTGGTAACATTTAAACGTTGTAGGTGTCTATTTTTGCTGACATGGTGGAAGATTCAATGGAAGTTTTCATGGATGACTTCTCAGTTGTGGGCGACTCTTTTGAAACAAGTTTAGTACACCTTGGGCAAGCCCTTCAAAGATGTGTGGAAACCAATTTAGTCTTAAATTGGGAGAAATGTCACTTCATGGTTAGGGAAGGTATAGTCCTGGGTCACAAGGTATCACAAAAGGGACAGGAGATCGACAAGACCAAGACTGAGCTAATTGAGAAGCTACCCCCACCAATCTCGGTAAAAGGTATTCATAGTTTCTTGGGGTATGTTGGTTTCTACCGAAGATTCATCAAAGACTTCTCAAAAATTGCACGCCCATTGTGCAAGATTTTGAAAAATGAGGTGAAATTTAGCTTTGGTGATGAATGTATGGCAGGCTTTAAGTGTTTGAAAGAGAAGTTAATCTCTACCCCAGTGATTATTATCCCTAATTGGTCAACACCTTTTGAAGTATTGTGTGGTACAAGTGGGACCGCGTTGGTGTTGATTTGGGACAAAAGCGCAATAAACTATTCCATCCAATCTACTACTCAAGCAAATCATTGAATGGTGCTCAACGTAACTACACTTTTACGGAACAAGAATTACTTGCGGTGGTATATGCATTTGAGAAATTCCGGGCATACTAGCTAGGCACAAAAATGGTAGTTCACACTAATCATGCAGCCTTGCGGTACTTAATGGCAAAAAAAGATGCTAAACCAAGGTTGATAAGATGGGTGCTGCTACTGCAAGAATTCGACTTTGAAATCAAGGATAGAAAAGGGTGCGAAAATCAAGTAGCCGATCACCTATCTAGGTTTGAGGGAAAAGAAAAATAAGAGCTTGAGTTAGACATAAATGACTCATTTCCAGATGAGCAAGTATTCATGGCTACTATTACGTAGACTCCTTGGTATGATGTGCTCACTATGTGGTGTGTGGGCTAATGCCGGAAGACCTGAACTTCTATCAACAAAAATATTTCTTATTTGATGTCAAAATATATTTTTGGGATGAACCATATCTATTCAGGGAATATGCAGACCATATTATTCGGTGATGTGTGCCGGAAGAGGAAGTCAATACAATTCTCAATGCTTGTCATGCTTCACCGGTTGGTGGTCATCATAGTGGTGTGCGAATAGCTACTAAAATTCTTCAAAGTGGTTACTCATGAATTTGTCAAGAAATGCATACAATACCAAAAACAAGGGGGGGGGGGGGGATCAAGAAGACATGAGTTGCCTCTTAATCCTATTCTGGAAGCGAAGTTGTTCGATGTCTGGGGAATAGATTTCATGGGGCCGTTTGTAGTTCATTTGATAATAAGTATATTTTGGTGGTTGTGGATTATATTTTTAAATGGGTGGAAGTCATGGAACTACCCAACAATGAAGGAAGAATGTTGTTCAATTCTTAAAATGCTACATCTTTGTAATATTTGGCACCCCGCGAGCTATTATTAGTGATGGAGTTTCGCATTTTTGCAACCGGTTGTTTGCATCCACATTGAGTAAATACGAAGTGAAATATAAAGTTGCAACACCATATCATCCTCAAACGAGTTGCCAAGTCGAGGTTTCGAATCGGGAGATTAAGAGTATCTTTGCTAAGACCGTGAATGCAAATAGGACAGATTGGTCTCGAAAGCTAGATGATGCTCTTTGGGCGTATCACACTGCTTACAAGACACCAATTGGCATGTCCCCATATCAGCTGGTTTTTGGGAAATCTTGTCACCTACCGATTGAACTTGAACACAAAACACTATGGGCATTAAAGGCATTAAATCTGGATTGGGTAAATGCTTCAAAAGGGAGAGTAGATCAGTTGAACGAATTGGAAGATTTCAAGTTTAGGGAATATGAAAGTTCATCTCTCTAAAGGGAGAAAATAAAGAAATGGCATGACTCTAAAATCATTAGGAGAAAATTTTGAGTTGGAGATTTTGTGTTGCTCTACAATTCTCGACTGATACTCTTCCCGGGAAAGCTAAAGTCAAAGAGGTCCGGTCCATTTAAAGCTATTGTAGTCGAAGGTAAGGAGGGTCCATCTTTTAAAGTGAATGGGCAGCGTCTGAAGCTTTATTTCGGTGAGTGTCATGATATTTCAGTTATAGAAGTGGTGTATTTGGAAGATGCTTGAGAGAATTTCAACGTTGTGCCACGACGTTAAATAAGGTGCCTCTTGGGAGGAAACCCAAGCCTTTGTTGTTTTGAATAATGTGTGATATTTGTGCAGGTATGAGAAATTCTACGAGGGTATGGCCATTTCGGTGAATCGCCGAACGGGACGGCGATCGCGACTTGGCTCGCCCCCTTTCCCTCAAGGAGGGGGGGGGGGCAGCAGTTCTGGAATATTCGGTGAAGCAGGAAGCTTACTCGGTGATGCGCCAAAAGGGTTAGGCGAGCCTAACTTTCACCGCCTTCTGACCTACACTGAAAGGTTGGTGTTCTGGAAATTTGGGTGACGAACTCAAGACACTGGGAGATGCGCCGACGGTGTTCGATGAGCCCGACTTTCACTGCCTTTTGGTCTCAATTGAAAAGATGATATTCTGGATATTTTGGTGAACTGCATACAGTTATGCGGGTCGCCGATTCGTTCAACGCCTCCTCCATTACTTCACTGAATGGCCACCTGGTGAAGAATTCTCCTAACTCTGATCTTGTCATTTAGTGCTATTACTTTTATCTTTATTCCTTGTCCGTTTATTTCTTTTGCATTGAGGACAATGTTGGATGTTTTTTGTGGGGTGGAACCTTGTTAGGAATACCACCTGTAGATGCATTTATTAAGTTGTTCCCTTGCATTTTTTGAGTATCGGTTAGGGTCTATACCGATGACTTGAATAGTGCTCATAATTGAAACACATGAATGTACGGCTATGATGAGGCAAACTAAGTTACATAAGCAATATGTGAACTTTAAGCATCTCGTTGTGACTAGCCGATTGTCGATTAAGTCTCTTGTAATGAACAGTGCAAGCTAGCTAGAAAATGTGGATTCTTGTTTGATAATTGAACCAATGCCTTGTATGGTGAGGTTGTCTTGAACATTGTGCTTGATGACACCTAGAATTTGCCTCGTTGATCCAATTGATTGAGTGAAGCGAGTAATTGAAATGATCTTAGGCAAGAATTTTGAAGAGTGAGCCAATTTGACAATATACCTCTTTGTGGACAACCTTGTGAGATGTGTGAACCTTAATTGGCACCTTTTAAGCCTATCATTTTCTTGGAAGAAACGTTAGTAACTTTGACCTCTTTATCCCATCACCCATAACCTTCATGAAGTAGTGGTTTGTTTGAATATTCAACTTAGGCCAAAAGCCTAAGTTGGGGGTGTGGTGAAAAAGAAGGAAAGTCAAGAAGTGTGAAGATTCCCCCTTTGATGGATTGTTTTTTAAAAAAAAAGATGGAACCCCTCATATAAAAAACAAGAAAGAAGAAGAAAAGAAGAAAGAAAAGAGAAAGACTGAAAAAGAGAAAAAGTTGTGAAAGAAAGTGTGTGAAAAGAATGAAGAATAACGGGGTGTTCGGTGATGCATGTTGAGTTGAATAATGGGGTGGAGTTTGAACATGTTTGAATGTGAAAGAGAAGGAGAAAGAGTGATTTTCAGGCCATACTTCATGAAGGTAGAACCCACTAAGCCTAAATGACCATACATTTACACTCAGTCCCGTTACAAGCCTTAAAAAGACCTTTGTGATCTTTGGTGAGCTGAATCGAATGTTGATTGGAAAATAAGGGTAAACCTATGGGTGTAGTCATGCATGTGTTCATCTTTGTGAGTGTTAAAGTGTATATGATTCCGGGACTTTAAATTTTTGGTAATTTTGTGTGTATTTGGAATCATATTTGTTGTGAGGACATTGGAGTACCTTTGTTGAGCTTGAACTTGCATTTGAAGCAAGCATTGTGAGCTTGAGTACACTTGATGATGGTGAGTCACAATTTGAAACGTTGAGTGCACAATTGATCATTGTATGAGTAGTTTAAACCTTGTTGTGTGCATTTATGTTGAGTCTTATGCAGCACTGTTTGTAGACATCCTTGTTGAACTGATTGATCCTGAGTTTTACTTGAGGACAAGCAAAAGTTTAAGTTGGGGGTGTTGATGAGTCCGAGATTTTGACTCATTTAGGGCTCTGTTTTGATAGGATAAGTGTCCTCAAATGCCCAATTTATGCTCTAAACTGATTTTAGAGTGTTGATTTGCAGCATTACAGGCTAAGGAGCAAGACAAGGACACTACCGAACAAAAAGGAACTAACAAGCTGAAGAAGTGGAGAAAAGCGATCCTAATGATAGCCGAGACCACTCGGCGGTTCGCCGAATGGTCTTTAGCCCACCCAATTTTACAGTACACCACTTTTGAGACTAGAGAAATTTGGGAGAACAGTGTTCCCTATTGGCGAATCGAAAAATGGATCGGCAAAGAGGGATCTTGTCCGCCGAAGTGTACAAAACTATCACTGAAGCTGCAGGCAGAATGGCGATAAAAAGGAACAAAGGGCGCATCACCAAACCACTTGGTGACCCCGACATCGACGCCTAAAGTTAAAGCATGAAATGGATGAAAACCTAAGCTAAGAGGGTGATGGACTCTGTGATCAGCGATTAGCCGACTGGTCGGCAAAGGCCGACTTAATCGGCCGAGTTACCCCAAAGGCCAAATTTCGAAAAAGTATAAATTGACTCTTTGAAAGGATAAAAGGGATCCAAACATTGAGAAACTCACACCTAGAATGAAAAACATTGTTCTTACTTAGTTATTGAAGCTTTCAACTAGATTTGAAATTGGTTTTGTAAAAAATCTACATTGAATCATTGTTAGGGGTTGGAAATTAATACCCAGCCATGGAAAGTGTAATAGGTATTAAATTCTTACTTTTTATGATGAGTAGCTAAAACCCCATACTTGGCAGTGTGGCTATGTGACTAATTGTCTAATTTAGCTAATGGGTGTTAGGAATTACTGATCTTATTGCTATTTTGAAGTCGGTTTGATTTATAATTGGTGTTTATTTGATAAATTGAAATGTTTATTTCAAGGTTATTTAGTGTTTTATGCTTGCTTGAGAGAGAGGTGTAAAACCATGGTTATAAATTAGCATTTGTAGTCATTGGGTTGTTGTGGGTTCAGCTCGAGAGAGTGAATTCTAAGCTCAATTCTACTTATCTAGCTCAAGAGAGTAGGTAAAGTGAGGCTTTGGGTTGTTTATAGTGCGAAGCTTGTTGAGGTTTGAGAGAGCTCACCTGAATCGTTATAGCGGGTCGAGAGAAAGCTATTGCATCTAAGGTCCTGCCTACCCACTAAGATTTAGAAGCTATTAGTAATTGACGAGCACCCATTTGGCGAAATTGATTATTAGTCGGTTATACCCCTGAGTATCTCTCAATTGCTTGAGTCCTCCTTTGTGTTTGTGATTGCTTTGGTTGTTACTTGACAAACAATTCCCCCTTTTGGAAATTGATGTCACCCTCTTTATTTATTTAAGCGTTTCCGATAATTTTCATTCCTACAACCGATTGAATCCCATTTACAACTTCATAGTTGAATTCAACTTTTACCTCTCCCTGTGGGTTCGACCCCAACTCACTTGTTGGATTTTATACTAGTTAAAGATCGTTTACACCTAGAATCAGATGAGGTGTATTTGAAACGTTAATCAGTATATAACCCAATACATACGGAGTTAGAGGATCTATAATATATGAAATTTAAGATATTTGACTAGTTTTCAATGAACAAAAACTCATATCTATACGACTTCAGAGTAAGAAGATATGCTTGTTTTACTGCGTACTGCGCAGAGGCATAAGTTTGTCGTGCTTGGAAAGTGGCTGGCACATGTAAAGTCGGTTTAAGCATTTTAAAACATACATATGAGTTGACTTCATTCGAGACAGTTCTTAAGTTATTTTGGAAGCTCCTTTTTGTTGGTTCTTCAAGCCGTCTTCTCTACAAAATCCCTAGTTGAGAAATCAACCAATAATTAAGTTGTTGCTTCAACCAAGCCAAGAATTCATACTATACTCTCTTTGGATTAAAGGGACAACTATTATCCTTTCTTAATATGAGCTTAAGACACGGTACTTCCGTTAATTCAGGCATGACAATATTCCCCTCTCTCATATTTGTGATGTTCTTCACTAGATATATTCTATGGGTAAGACTCACTGGACGGCGGTAGGAAGCCGTGAGTCCAAGTTACGCCTATGTTAATTGATATTTTTTGTGAGGAGGGAGCGGGTGGAGTTGTCTTGTATATTCTATTTAATGTGTTGAAGTCATTTAAATGTATTGTATATATCTGTTAGTAATATGAGGAGTTGAATACAATGAACACCGATCGATTAGAATCTCTCTTGAGTTTACGCCCACCATGTATTTGTTGAATTGGCGACCTGACTTGGATGTGTTGTGTAACTTCCTAAAGTTGAATTTTCATTGGCTGTTGTTTTATATTGAAGGAGAAAGGGATACTTCACCCATCGTAGTACATTAAAGTACTCAAATCAAGGTATGCAACTAGTACTCCTATGCTTTAAACTAATATTGAGGTATGGTATTGTTCTGTTAGAAGGCTTTGAAGACATGGTGAAATATATAGTTGTCTGAATGCTTAGGAAAAATGTATGTGATGGGAATGACATATATATATATATAAAAGACCTCTTGTTCCATGTTTGCTTCTAGCCGAGGCATTTATGTAATTTTATACCTTTTTGCTTTAATTTATTTACTTATTTTTTTATCTTTTGGATATTTAAAAATAACATTT
Source organism: Solanum lignicaule (assembly GCA_029582545.1). Taxonomy (NCBI): domain Eukaryota; kingdom Viridiplantae; phylum Streptophyta; class Magnoliopsida; order Solanales; family Solanaceae; genus Solanum; species Solanum lignicaule. The sequence continues at coordinate 19,848 of JAJOOF010019935.1, read as the reverse complement.
AAAAAATCCTATAAATCACGATAATTAATAACTTAAAATATTTAAATTTAAAAGATAAAAAAGTTTGATTGACTCTCAAAATACTAACGGAGTCACATAATTTGAGAAAAAATAATAACATAATTATTTGAAAGTGACGTAAAAAGCACTACAAATCACAATAAATAACAACTTGAAATACATTTTAACCATATAAAATTTGATCGATTCTTGGATTGTATCCACATAAATTGTAACATAGGGAATAATAAATACTATTCAAAATATATGTAAAAAGTACTATAAATCACAATAATTAACAACTTGGAATATTTTTAAAATGTTAATGTTGCACTATAATTATATAATATGTGATAAATTCGATAATTCATTATCTTTACTTTATTTAGTAAAAATCTCTTATTTCTTTATAACAATTTTTTTTTTGTTGCACCATAACAATTTCTAAACTTGTAAAATTTGTTCATGTCTCAAACATATGATGAATGCATTGCTGTTCGCGTTAAACGTACCACACGTTTCAAAAGACCAATAACTCTGTGAAGTATAAATAATCAAACTTGAATTATTGAAGTATAATCAATATTTAACCCCTTACTAATATTTTCCTTTTTGATCTTTCAAACAACTTAACTATACTTGTTCGCCTTTTATTCTAAAAAAATTTTATGACCACATAAATATGTAAAGAGTAATATTAAACCACAAATATCTATTCTCTTTTCTCAAGCATTATACCTAGTGTCATACAAAAGATAAGAAGACGTAATTTTTTTTAAAGGGAAAATATAAAGCCAATCAGGACCAAAATAAATAAAACTGGGTATTTGTACACACGTAAAGTGGTCTTTAATCCCTTCAAACATCTAGGAATACAAGTATAGACATCATACACACATAGTTGTCACTTTGTTGGAAAGAGAGACGAGAATCTGCACATGTCGAAATAACAATCAACTGGAAACAAGAAAACTAGATAGATTTTCAGCTGGTTGACTGGTATGTTCGACGCCTGAGTTGAGATTCTGTACTAGGCTGCTGCAAGAAAATTCTTGTTGGATCATTAGGATCCACATAACTGCAAGACATAACAAATCATCAAAGAGATCACAACATATGTATAAACTAAGCAGTTTATTGAGAAAATTGTTAGTACTGATGTCTATTTTGAATGGGGGAAAATAAGGTGACATACGCATGTCTCATCATCTCATCCACGGGAGTTTGTGCTGCTTGAAGAGGATCTACTCTAGCTTCTTCCCTCGACTGTTGGTGGTATCGTCTCACTGAGGCAATTAAATTGAAAAATAGAGGAATAAAAGTTCCACAACCACCTTCCTTGAACAAAATCTTGAATGAGTGAGTGGAGTACAAGGCCCTGTTTTCATTTTCTGGTATAACCTGTAATTGTAGGGCAGAATCAGTCGGGGGAGGCAAATAGTACATGAATAAGCAAATCAATGTATTCAACTTACTGGATCCACATGTCCGGATATATTATTACAGAAAAATATTGGTTGGTTGAATTTTTCGCCATGGACAAAAAGCTGCAAAATAAAGCCAATTTAAGTCGCACTTCAAATTTCATATAATTCTTTCTTTTTGGGGTTCAGTATATCAAATGTTTCATTACTTCAAAACTAAAATCATATGACAACACAAAAGCTTTAGCAGGAAAGAGTTTATCAGTCTTCCAAACAAGGAATACATGGATGTAGACCCATCCAACATGGACAGGCACAATTTTTTTTATTTTTAAAAAAAAGAAGAGATTCCTCAAGACAGCAAGATGTAACAAAATCTAGTTTGTATAGCAGACAAGTAACAACAGTGATAGACCCCACATGAGAAGCAAGACTAAGTTGAAAATTCTAATGAATAGAACCAAAGAGAAAGGACTAGAACTTCCTGACATAAGAAAAATATAATTCACGAACCCACAAGATGCCCCAATGTAAAATTTCATTCTCGTCATTGACAAAAGATGCTTGTGATGCAACAACCAACCAACCATCCGCAAATTAATTGGGAAGAGTAGTCATGAACCATAACAGAAGTATAGCCAATTAATGGTGAAGTGCAGAGAGAACACCAGCAACCTCATATAACCTTAATAGACAGAAATCAATAAGTTGGAATTGAACAACTTATTTGCATCTTTAAGTGAGTTTTTTCATCTAAGTAAATGAATATGGCTAGATTCTTATATAAGTTGCATGATTTCAGGTTGCAATTTATTTGGAGTTGAGAAGATGGAAATAATGAAGAAAATGATCAAGAAGAGCCACAAATGTGCAGGTCTTTACGTAATAAGAGAAGTGCTATAAGCTAAGGAAATTTCTAATCACCATTCTAAACCACTAAAAGCGATATGGTCCATTGAGCAGCAAAAATTTGGCCAACTTCCATTCATAAGTTCAGAATCACTGCTGGTGAAGCGAAGTGGTTCTGGAACGCCATTGGCATAAGCTGAATCGCTAAAAGCGATGCTCAATCGAAAATTCAGAAAAATGCAAATTTGAACAAGATTTCGCTATTAGCAAAAATCAAACGCAAAAGGCAGGCACCATATACCCACTTTCATCAAGTATTATTAAGTTGTTATGGTATAAATAAAACAATGTGTTGTAACTTTAGTCATCTTTGGCTAAATTTTAAGCTTAGATAGCAAGGATTCAACAACCAAACATCATGTGATTGAAGATTGGATGCTTTTGTTTAAGTATTTCTAAATGTAAGAATGAAATTTACTAGTTTTCTTTAATTCCTAGTGTTGTAATCAAATATTTGGTTTAGTTGAGTATTTTCAGATTTAGGACATGATTTTAGGCATAATTTTCACTGACAGTTTTTGATTTACTTCTTGGACTTTTGTATTGAATATTATCTTGCTATTTATGAATGGGCCTTTTGCCTGTTTGATTACACTTGTGCTTTGTAGCTTTCCCTTTTTCCAAAGAGAGTGATCAACCCTATGGCATATCCTAGTAAGATAATTCACCTAGGGGAAAGGAGTTAGGTTTGGACATGGATTAATTGACAAGACTCTGGGTTAATTGAGGATCAACTAATCCTAGTCCACTATTGAGGTTAGGGCTAATCCTTCACTCTTGTAGCCAAAAGTTAAAATATGCTTAATGCAACTTGGTTAGATTAGAAATAATCAACTAAGTTGGGCTCACGATTGTTGAAGAGAACAGCTATTGGGTAATCAAGGATTGAGTAGTTGCGGTAACTGGGTAAATGGTTTTCAAGGGTAATTAAATTGACTTGGGATTAATTGGTGAGGTTTACACAATGCATTGGATTAGACTTGAGTTGATTAAAATCCTAGGCTTTGAAATCCCTTGGATTCCTTTACTTGTTAGCCATTGATCAACTTAATTTGCTTCCTTAGATTAGATTAGATACCTCCCACCAAGGCTACAACAAATGAAAAGAAATCATCTAGTGTTTTGTTGCTACTGTGATTAGAATTAGTGACCTCATGTCTCCACCAATTTCATTAACCACTAGGCCACACCCTTGGGTGCTTCTAAGATTAGATTCTCTTTCTTCAGTTTTAGTCCACTTCTTTTTGTAAAGTATTTGGCTTAGGCTTAGCTAATTGGTGATAATTCCTCATTTTCTTGATCGGCGGGATTCACCCAGAATCAAAATTGGGTAAATTGTCCCTATGTGTCACTCTTTTCTTTTTAGTCTGTCCCAAAGAGAATGATCTTTTTATATTTAATAACAATTTAAGATGTCTATTTTACTCTTAATGAAATGATTTATAATCATACAAATATCTATTGCTTATTTTAGATCACAAGTTCCAACATCTTCCTCCTTTCTTCCTTGAACATTGTGCCCCATCACCAATACATTAATTGGAATGGAGGGAGTATCGCATATAACCATTCATATCTCTTATTGAGGTATTTTGTAGACATCAAAATGAATCAAGCTACAACAAATAAACAATTAAAAAATTAAAATGTTTAGTATCTTTTTCGGGAAAATACTTTGAGCTTCTTGCTTTTCACATGTAAATCATTAGTGGAAGAAATGAAGAATAGTGCTTCTAGATAGCACTAAAGCAAATTTTCACCAGGATATCTTATTCATTCGTTGTAAAAAACTATTTGATGGTTGACAGTTGACACACCTGGCACGTACAACTATGTAAGTGTCCAGATAGCGTCTTTTAATTTCTTGGTCTATTAAGACATATTAACATCATTCATGAGCAATCATTGTCACGCCATTCATTTCCTATTTCATACCTCCTAACCCAACCCCCAAATTGTTGAGTTCTATGTTGCTCGGGCTCTTCAAAAATGCTAGTGTGTCGGATCCTCAAAAAGTGGTGCAATTCTGGAAGACATAACACGGGTGCAGGTGCATTTTTGGAGGTCCAAGTAACATAGGTTGATTAGCAAATTAACAATTCACAAAGAAAACAAGATAATAAAGAAGATCTGTAGTGCAAAAGCAGCTTCACCCGAATTCTTGACAACATGTTCAAGATAACAACAAAAGAGGACAAATGTTCTCTACTAACCAAAGCCATTTACCTATTTGATAAGAACCAAATTCATTTGTCTCAATCTTTGTACTATGAAGTAATCTAAAACAATGATGAATAAATGGCAAACAGGACGAATCACAATTGTAAAGCATATGCTACTTACAACTAAACACCAATGGTTGATACATACCAGGGGCATGTCAAATGCAATGAAGTTTTCGACAGGCTTAATTGAAACAAAGACCATCCGAATGTTGGATAAATAGAGTGTTCCCTTTGCTTTTACTGCTCCTACTCTGCCAGCAAATAGTAAAATTAAGAGAAACATAAAAGCAAGGAAGGAGAGGAAATACAAAAAGAAGAGAGAAGGTGATGCACTAGGTGTGTGTTGATGCTGATTCTACAACACCCACAAAATTCTCCACTGATTAACAAAGGATGTACATAGTAGTAAAGCATGACAAATGGATTTATGGTATTGTTTATTTTCCAAAAAATGGTGGTAGAACAACAATACATGAGAAACGAACAACAATAACCTATTTGGGGCCTACAGCTAAAACTGTGTATCCAAAGAAGATATAAAAAGGGGTATACTCATCCAAAACATCAGGTCTCACAAAATCCCTCAGCCCCTTCCTTCCTTCAAGTGAGATGAGATATACTCACAATCAATAAAAAATAAAAAATAAAAAATAAAATGAAAAGGGGTTACCCGGGGATCTTGTCGACCTCAAAGTCCACGCCATCTCTGGCCAAGACGAAGAGTTCATTGAGGAAAGGCACCGGCATCCCATTCGGAAATAGTTGAGGATTCACCGCCATTTTTGCGTTTCACAAGTCAATTGTACACACAATCACAACTCTCGTCTTTTGAAGAAGAAACGCACACTCTTCCTTCTTTTTTTTTTCTTTTTTTTTTTACATTAAAAAGAAACCCTTTCTACAACCTTCCCGAATACTACCAAATATTCTTTTCAATTCCAATGACGCATTGCAAACTATTTTTTTTATTAAAAATAAAATGGGATTGCTGCATCTGTTTGAATAATTGTTAAGTATTATTTCGTAATATATCATGTTTTATTATATTGTATTGTATTATATTATTTACTTAGATAGATTATATTATTCTCTGTTGTTACATGATCTCACATCTCAATAATTTTTAATGATAAAATCTATAAGAAAAATAGAATAATAAGGGGTAGAGCTATTAGGAAAATGTAGGGTACAGTATGTAATAGAATTATTATATTAAATAATAAATAAATAACGAGAAAAAATAGTAAGGTTATGACTTCATCACACCGAATCGGTCATTATATAAAATGAAATTTTTCATTGTTATCTGACGATGCATTTAAACAATATAATAAAATAAAATTCAAACTAACATTGTGTTTAAAGCAACAATACAATATCATAGGACGAGCTTTTAATTCATTTTGTGTAATGAATATATTGAAACTGAATAACAATAATATATTTAATGTAATCTTATAAGTGAAATTTGGAGATGATAGAATGTATGCAAACCTTATGAAATAAGAATGTAAACAATACAAATTTTAATGAAAAATAAATATAAAGTTAGAATAATAGAATCTCACTCAAGAATTTGAGAAATTGATATAATGAAATATAAGGTATAAATAGTTATTGCATTCTCTATCACAGTTTTTATTTTCAAATGTACCAACTACATGAGATACATTGTGATACATTATATCCTTCTGGACAAAAGCTATCAAAATACATCACCATACCAACCTTGTATGATCGCTAATAAGGAGAATGTTCAAGAATTCAAAGACCTGAGAGCTCAGGACTGTTGATTTAAGCAATTTCACTAATAAGTTGGTATCAAGAATGTTGCATAAGAGGATAATAGAGATTTTGCGTATGATTGTCTCTCCAATTTAGTTAGATTTTGTGACAAGGATAAGTATTATTGAAAAGGATCTACTAGCAGATGAGATAATTATGATTATTCATTTTCATTTAAGAAATAAGAATATCAATGTAGTAGTGAAATTTAATATAGGTAAGGCATATGACAGGTTCACTAGATGTTTTTAACAATAGTATCAAGGAAATTTGGGTTTTTCTTATAAGTTATCATTGACATGTATAGAGATAGGTGTGAGCTAACATATATTCAATGTTGATCAATGATCAATTACATGGTATCTTTCATTTAATAAGGGGACATAAGTAAGGAGTCCCTTTCTCACCTAACATCTTCATCATAGTTATTAAAGTTACTAAAAACTTAAATAATCTCAATGAAAAGGAGGACATAAAAGGATTTGGCCTCCACTGATGGAACCCCAGAACTAATCATCTATCTTATGTAAATGATATAATTTTATTCGAGTTCGACAATAATACAGATCATGACAATTTTAAGAGATTATGAAGTAACTTCAGAGCAGTTGTTAAACAAGGACAAAAGTTATTTACCTTCATGACAAGACATATTTGATAATGTTGACTTATGTTTATATGATGCTTATGTTGGAGACCATGATGTGACTATGATGATTATGCTATGAATATGTTATTATCTCTTATGCTTATGTCTTATGTTGACTAACCATTTTGAGATGCTCTTATGATGTTGTGCTAGCTTTCCATACTTGGTACATTTTGTACTAACGCATATTGACTACATTCTAATCAAATGTAGGGTTGAGGAGATTGAGTTGCTTTAAAGGCTAGGTTTCCAAGGATCAAGAAGAGTTGAAGAATTGGTGAGTCCTCATAGCTTCGAGGACAAACCCATTATATTCCTTTATGTCATTTCTTTATGTTTTAGGATGAAGTCCAGCGATGGATTTTATCATTATTAAAACCAGAGGAACGACCTACGACAAAAGCATTAAAAACAGGATTTATTTCAACAGAGTTATTAACCAGATATTGCAAACTGATTGGACACAAATACCCTGATCACATATGTTCGAAATGTAACATTAAGATAACATAATTCCAGATGTCAATTTAGAGTGAAAGAAGACGATCAAGATAAGATGCAGACAAGACAAGATAAGATATGGACAAGATAAAAAAGAAAAGATAAGTTGTTTGACTAATTGTGTAAAGTTACGTGACAATGTAAAATAATAGGTGTATAGGTGTGTAAGGATAAGGTAAAATAGTAGGACAAGTGTAAAGTAGGTGTGGAGTGTTATGGTGTGTCATAAAGTAGATTTAGTAAAGACTTCCGTTTGCTTCAGAAAATGTTTTCGATTGTATGGTCTTAAATAAGTTTTAAATTTTCTCGTATTTTCTATTATCTTATGTTCAGGATATGCTAAGGGCTTGTATGCGACCCCTTACGTCTAGGGGGTACCCCTGGGTCGTGACACATGTGCCCTATCATCCCAATTGGCTTGGGCCGTCCTAGCTTGGGTTTGAGTTGTTATGGCTTGAGACAACATTAGAAGAGTCGACCTAACTTCCACATCCGACGTAGCCAGAGGATTAACCGGAGCTTGATTAGCTTGAGGAGCTTGATTCACTTGAGGAGCTTCTTCATTGACATTTTTACCCTCCATTTTTCTTGTGTTAGCCCTTTGTGTATTCATTTCCTGAAGACACAAGAGAAGGGTTAGGAGAGGGACTTTATAGAGCTAAAATCTATGGCACGACTTAAGAGTAGTGAAAGAAGTGTAGTTTCCTAACATCTTATAGCCTCTCATTCATAAATGTGGCGCGCTTCACACTATGAACAAGATCTACTAGATGTATCATATGAAACATCATCCTAGAATCATTCTAAATCTTGTGCTCTGATACCAAGTTTGTCACGACCCGGAGTACCTCCTAGGTGTGACACGGGGTACTTGACCCTGAAGAGATCTCATACAAGCCTTTAGCATTCATAACATAAGATAAACAAAAAATGATGCAGAATTTAAACCTTTTATCCATACAATCGAAAACTTTATAAAAGCAAGTGGAAGTCTAACTTGTCTCATTTGGCCATCTAATACAATCTTTGAATCAACAATAGGGTCACAACCCTTTAACATAATCCGAAACTTAAAATGACATGAAAGAAACTACTAAAGACTCATAAGTCCTTGAATCTTGAGGACTCACCAACTAGTTAGGAGAATGATCAATTCCAAGTTCTTAGCCACAAGGGGAATCAAATTGAGTGTCAATCCCTACACTTTGGAAAAAATGTAGAAAATATGGGTTAGTACAAAAAATTGCACTAAGTATGATAACCATGCAAAAATTATGCTAAAAAGGACATTTTAGTTGAAAAGCATGCATTTACCGAGTTTGAGAATCATCATGCACTTTTAGTATAAAAACATAAGTCACAAGCATGATCATCAAATAACTCATTTTAACACATTAGAACCATCTCTTAGGTAACCCTAAGTTATACTTGTGCAATGTATGAATGACATCCCATAATACCACTCATACTAAGTACCACTTTGAGGCCACCCCAAACATACTTATCATTTTTCATTCTCATCTTTAGTTAATACTCATAGACAAGAAACATTCACATTTAATAAGTCATGACAAGGAAATCAACTTATAGCAACAATCCAAGTTAAGCATTCATCATTACATTTAGCCTTCATGTCAACATTCTCAATAGTATCATTATAAGCATATTCATTTCATTAGACATATAACTTTTGAGGAACACACCATAGCCACTCTCAAAGCCTACTAGTGCAATGCATGGATGAAGTCCCATACCCCCATCCACACTTCATAGAACCTCTTGAGTCACCATAGTACATAACTCACATGATTTGAATAAGCTTTAACCGACATAGATCATGTGAGCAAATCATGGAATCCGGTGTCTATCCCACACCGTAAAGGGTTGGTCTACTTGCTTAAGGTAGGACCGGTAACATTTTAGCTTAGGTGGATCCACTAGCTAATAACCTATGCAGTCACATAGTTATGTGATAAGGAGGTTGTTACTAGAAACCCGGCCTAACATGGGGAAAGCTTCCACCTCATAATATTCGCTCGGTGCTAAGTATTAAATTCCCATGGAATAGTTAATTCTCTTTTTAACATTCTTACACATGAGAGGGATGTCATTGGCCTACCAACCCAATGTACACTATTACACACATGAGAGGGTGCCATTAGCCTACCGATTCAAGGTAAATCATTAGAATAGCTCATTGAATCCCCATGAAAGGGATACTATTTGGTCTACCGATTCAAGGTTCATCATTACACACATGAAAGGGTGCCATTAGCCTATCGATTCAAGGTACATTATCACACACATGAAAGGGTGCCATTAGCCTACCGATTCATTTAGGTGAGGAAAGCCTTACACATCACATCATCATCATTCACAAGTGTATAATTGAGAATAGCCTTTCAATCAATACAACAATTACATTATAGTCATGGTCACATTACTTTCCAAGTACTCATAAAGCATGTACTTAAATATCATAATCATTATTCATCAACCCATCTAGGGTTACTACATTAGACATGGCAAACAACATGATTCAAATAGTTCAATTACTACAAGCACATTCTCATGATATTCATCTTTCTATAATTCACCCACATCACAATTCATAAATTGGAGACATGGGGGTTACATGGTTTCTTAGGGGGTATTCAATATAATCAACCATAGAAATTCCTCAATTAATACATAATTCAAGTAAGAAATCCATAACATTCATAATTCAATACATTATAATCACATTCAACCAATACCCACACTTTAAGATCTAGTTTGGAAGAATTGGGGGAACTCATGGATTCTTGAGGAATTCATCTTAAAATCAGTAGATAATAATCAATTTGATCATATTATAAAGCAATTAAACCATTTAAAATGTTTTTGAAGTGAATCCATGACTTTAAGTAAAACCCTAGCTTTTTGGGTAAAGTTACAAGTTTGAAATTGACTTTGAAGGGACTCTATGAGTGAAGGCTACCCATTTATGAAGAGCTACCATACCTTAATGGAGAATCTCCAGGAAATTGGGAAGAAAACCCTAGCTCTTTGAAACCCTAGGCTCCAACTTCCTCCTCCTCCTTCTTCTTCTTCTTTGAGTTCTAGAGAGAGAAATTTTGGAGAAGATGGACTCTTTTGGGTTTTTGGGAATAATGAAGTAAATGAGGTGTTTAATGAATTAAACACATATATATAGGTGAAATAAAACAATATAAATAGACCCCATTAAATAACTAACTAATTTGGAATTTACCAAAAGACCCTCTACTAGGCAGCCCCTTCCGATGGACCACGCCCAAGTTCACGGCTCGTCAAGGGCACCTACTAGTTTAACCTACTAGTTTCCGAGGTGTTACACTACGTTGCCTTAAATTTATGTAAGAAAAATAAAATACACTTTGAAGACTTGATTAAGAAGGTGGAAAGATAATCTTACCATGAAAGAACAAGTTTTTAACCTTTGTAGGTTAATTTATCTTGATAAATCATGTATTAAAATTCATGTCAGTTCACATGTTATCAATTGTGAACCTTCCAAAAGGTCTTGTACATCAGCTTCATCAAATCTTTACAAAACAAATTTGAGGCAACCATGTGGGAATCAAAGGGAAGCATTTACAAGATGTGTAATCTCAAAAAACAAAAAAATATGATTAAGATCTTTACATAAAATGGTCAATGATGAAACTTTATGGTGTTAAGTTCATCATTATAGAATGTATATATCTGGAGGAAATAGTGAAAAAAACATCATTCTCATATGACTAGAAACATTGAAGTTTCTCATGTGTGGACAAAAATGATGAGAATAAGGAAAGATGTCGATCATGAAATTTGGTGGCAATAAGAGGCTATCAATGAAGATTTTTGGAAGGACACTTGAACATAACAAGGAGCGTTGTATTTCACAGAAGCACAAGAGGCAGAGGAAGAACTGAAAGTTAATGAATTTGTAGAAAATAGAAGATGAAGGACAAATAAATTGAAAATTACCATGTAAGTAGAAATAGGCGTGCGAATCATTGAAAATATAGATCCAAATCAATTAGAATATAGAAAGACAAAGTTTGGCGGATGGAGAACACACATGGCAGATACATTGTGAAATCAACATATCGGATCATGAAGAGCAAGAGAGAAGAGATAGTTTGGATGAAGAATATATAGATAAATGGACTTCCATTTAAAATTTCATTTGTTTATGGAGGGTGGGGAAGAAGAGAATTTCTACCAATGATATTCTAAAAAGAATGAGAATGAATATGCTACTATTTTGAAAAAGGGAAGGAGTAGACAATATCACATCGTTTTCTAACAATAACAACAACCCAAAAGTTATGAAAGCAATTTGCTACTTGTACAAGTATAAATACTGAAGGATTGCATTTGCAACAATTATTAACAACATGGTGGAATCATAAAATGAGAATTTTTCAAGGCAATTCCAGCTATCATAATATGGGAATTGGGGAAGAGGAAAAACTCAAAAAGGCATGGAAAATATATTACATAACAATGAAGCAACAATGCTAGAATACAATTAGTACACTAATCAAGGAAAAATATGCATAAATAAGAGGAGCTTTCCCATATTGATAAGAGGTGCTTAGGAGAATGACTACAAGAATACAAATGAACACTACATTATTTGATGGTGAAGTGTGAGTTACCATGAAATAGATGAATATGTGCAATACAAATAGAGCTAGTAAAAGAAATCTAGGGCAAACCTCATATGATTTTTGTATAAGGTACAATAGAGGGGATATGAATTATGCTGAGGCACAAGATATAAATGAGTCAACAAATATGTAAGCATAAGTCATGGGATTTTGGAGGGCTATTTAGTATTGTTCACATTAAAGGATTAGTAACATAGTCTTAGAGACTGACTCTCTTACTATCAGGAACATGTTATTCTGATAGTTGAAAATACCATGGAAAAATGCATATAGAATCGAAGCTATTTAACATATAACTATTGAAGAAAACATTTACATAAAACACATTTTCAAGGAAACAAATCAATTAGCAAACTACACAACTAACATTTTTTTCGATCAAAGGGATATTTTGCAGTAATAAGGTTCAGTGAGCTACCAAACAAAGGGAGAAGAATCATAAACATGGATAAGCAAAAAATACCAACACTTAGAATAAAAAAGAAGATTACATTAACATGCTAGGCCAATTTACACAACTATGCTATGTACTTAACAAAGTTTTATCTTTCTAAAGATCATATATTTGTGACTAAGTTTTCGAACCTAAGTCATTTCAGCTTACAAAAAAGACCATAAAAAGAGGAGGGTTTTCGAATTGGATGAGCTAATGGTAGAATAGAGTCAGTCAAAAGCTTGTAAAGAAAGAGCATGGGAGCAACATCATCTTCTCCATCACTACTTCAGTTGAAAACACAACAAAAGGTAATGATCCAGCTAAATAAGAAGGGATGATAGGGTAAAAGTACACTTAAAACAATCTTCAGGGATAAATCTCTTGGTTTAAACCCTTCATCGAGTTCACCCTAAACTCAAAGACATCCACCAGAATACAAATCTTTAAAAAGAAAGAGAAGGGAAGAAGAATGACAGAAAAGTCAACCAAAAAAAGGAAATACTCACTAATGCGAACCGAATGCATACTTTCAATGCCATGGATGAAGAATGTTGACGACCCATATAATAAATGCGAGCACGCAATGGCTAGAACGTGATCAAAACATAATGTCGGTGGAAAGGAGAAGACAAAGAGTGAGAAAAGATGAACAAGGAAACCTTATTTTTTTGGTATGTATTTGATGAATACGATCACTTTTGGACCGAATTGTGTAGAAAATTAGAAAAAAAAATATTTTTCATAAAAAAGAAATGTGTCTCCTTAAGAGAAAATGGCCAAAATGATCATTAATGTATGAGTAATGTTTTATTTTTGTCCTTAATATATTTCATTTGATTGAAATGGTACTTAATGTATAATAAAGGTGTTGATCACTTTGATCCTTAATATATTTCAGTTGATTGAAATAGTCCTTAATGTATAACCAAATGAGTTTATTTTAGTCTTTTACACTAAACCTAATGGATGTATTAAAATAAAGTGTTAAATATAATTATGGACCCCACGTGACTAACAAAATCAACCATTATTGTGTTCTTTGTTAGCTCTAAAGAAAACTTCGTGAAATCTAACACCATTTTCTTTACATTCTCTGACAAAATTTACTATTTTCTCTTGGTTAATTCAGAAATTGGTACTAGGTCAGTGGAATAATATTTTAGGAAATAAAAAAAATTAAATTATGTTAGAGAAAGTAAAGAAAATGGTGTTAGAATTTATGGAGTTTTTTCTTTGAAGTTAAAAAAAGAAAATAGTAATGGTGAATTTCGTTAGCCAAGTAGGGTCCATAGTTAAATTTAACATTTTTTTTATAAAAATGAAAACAAAATATAAACAAAGAAAATTATTTAGACATTAAGAAAATGCAAATAAAGATTGACATTCACAAGGATGATATTTGAAGAATGATTGCAGGTAGAATGACCATTGAAGTGGCCCCCAAATAATTGTACTAATTATTATGTAGTACTAAGACTAGATGGGTATGGCCCGTGCAACAATTTGAATTGTATTTAACAAAATTTTAAGTGCAATGTATTGAATCAAAATAAACAATAAAGAGCATTTCAAGTACGTCGAATGCATCTTAGTAGCTTCATGTAGGATCATACTTGACTATCATCTCAATTGCATTAAAAATTCTTGTATTCAACTACATTTAACATTAGCCCTTTTTTCTTTGCGTCATAAGTGCTACTCTATGTATAATCGTCTGCATATTCGATGCAAATTATATGTGATGAACCAATGTTGTATTGAAATGAATATTTGAAATTACACATACAAATATAAGAGTTGATCATTATAATTACTCCAAACTAGTAACAAATCTTCAAAGGGAAGAAGAAGAAATAAAAAGGATGTGATGAACCAATATTGTATTGAAATGAATATTTGAAATTACACGTACAAATATAAGAGTTGATCATTACAATTACTCCAAACTAGTAACAAATCTTCAAAGGGAAGAAGAAATAAAAAGGAAGAAGAGGCGGAGGTTCTAGAATTAATCTAAGCCACTAAGAAATAAAAGACAACTTCATAACATCCTCTTTATAAATTAATTTACTCTTCTATATATAGACATCTTTGCAGGGTCCCAAATGTAATTTCACATATTCCCACATGACTCCTCCATCTTAGTTATATTCACAACAATTCTTTTGCCCTTGAAAAGAACCTTGTTCTCAAGGTTCGAGTACAACATCACCATTTTAGAAATGGGAATGTACTTCGCGTTAAAAGCAAATTCTATGGTACGAGTATCATTCCACTACAATCGAACTGCTCCAGTATTTGCTTCCATGTAAAAGAAGTCACCAACAATTGTTATTGATGTCAATGTCAAAGCCATTTTGCAGCAAGCTCAAAGTCCCTTTCACTATATGAACTTTCTATTAGTTTAGTGAATGCAACCAAAGCTTGACGATGCATAGCCATACAACCAATTTTGAGACATGGCCATATTAATCTTCAAAGGCAGAGCATCCATGCGATAATGTCATAGCACAAGGATCTACTATGAAGCTTGACATCATCTACAAGAACAACCTACATCCTTCCAATATCGATAATTTCCACCTTCGGAGTAGTAGATGGAAGGGTCTATAGGAATGATAGAGCACCATACCCGATCTCCACATTAGTCCCTTCCTTTCCGGCCCATAAGTTGTGATACCAATTGCATCTATCACAATTGAAACTGTGTTGAGCATAAACAAATTGACCCCTTTGATGTACAACTGATATTTCAGATGAGTTGTACTACTTTCTTGCACAAACCATAATGTATCATCCATGCATTGCAAAAGTACCTTTTGCAACAACCCTTTATCATGAAAAATCCAAGTTAGCTCTTATAACTTGGTACAATATCATACATAGGGAAGACTGTCATATTGATGACTCTAATTCAGAAAGGCACCGAGCTTTGTGAGAATGGCTTCCTCGCTTAATTTTGAGGAGACACTATTAAAAAACCATGGAAATGTTGCACTTCACAATATACAAGAATAGTTCGTTGATGCATTGTGCAATACATGGCATATCTATATAAGTAGAGAAATTGTAGAAGATAATTTGTCAACTTTTCTAGTGTGTGTTTCTCAATATATGCAGCAGCATCGGGTTCCTAATGCAAAAATCATGCACAGTGTAACACCTCGGAACCTAGTAGCCAAAGCAAGGGTCCAAGGGAGAGGTTGCAAACCTAGGAGTTAACCTAGGCACCCTCCAAGAAGGTTACACGAGTCGTGAAGGGCTCCACTAGTCGTGGTGGTGCCCGTAGACCTTATGCAGTAGCTAACAAGGCTGCCTCACCTCCCACGACCACCATGACGCCTCGTGGTGGGGACCATGGGCCGTGGTGAGGGGCGTGGAGGCTAGGCACTGAGTCCCTAGAATCTGCCCAAAAGGAGACCCTTCCCACGAGCCACTAGACGGCTCGTGAAGGCCACCACGAGCCGTGGGAAGGTTTGTGGTGATGAGTTAGATTTTTAGGGGTTAAGGGAAAGGTTGCCTAGCTACTGTATCATGACCACGAGAGGCACCACGGCTCGTGAAGCCTCACGTGAATGGCTTTTCAATAGACTTAGAGTTTAGGGTCAACTTCAAATGATGATATATCTTAGGTCAAAACAAATTAGGTGGGACATTACCTATCCAATTAAAGGTCTCTGAGTCCTCTTTCCAACGCCATAAGTTTGCCCAATTCCGATCTCGGGGTAAAATGTTATGCCCAAAATAGTGAAGCATTGTCAGGCTGAAAATTCTTCACGACCCGTTTGACGGTCCGTGGTGATGATGACGATCCGTGAAGGCGTCCGTCATGCAATTTCGACAGTTTACAGCAAGGGAACTTCTTGGGTCTTTTCCCAATTGTTTTAACTCAAAGTTATGTCATTTTTCCCAAGCATAGGACCCTTATTTAAGTCATTTTAACCACAAAACTCATCCAATTAAATGATTTATTCCAAGACCCAAATCAAATCCCCAAAATACTCTCCTCTCAAATATTTCTCTCTCTAAGACTTAAAGAAGAAGCTAGAGCTTGAAGCCTAGGTCAAGAACAAAGACTCCATTGTTGCAAGCTTAGTAAGGCTTTGTATCCAAGGTATGCTTTTATTCTTCTATGGGTACTTCCACCCATAGAGCCCCATAGATATCTCCCAATTGTGAAGATAAAACCCATTCTTAGTTAGGGTTTCTTCCCATGTTGTGGGTAGTGTTGGGAGTGATTCCAATTGAGTGGATAATACTTAATTATGATTGATTTATCATTGAATTATGATATTATGACGTATTTATGTGTTTTTTATGGTTAACCCTAGTTTAATTGATGAATTTGATATTATGTGGGTTTATTCCATGAAAGGTGAAAGTGAAGAATTAGAGATGATATTATAGAATTGATATTATTAGTAGTAATTGCTCAAGAATAGGAACATATAGACATGAATTGAATTGGATTACATTGAATATGATGGATCATGACTAGTAAAGTTGAAATTGAACCTTCATGATGAATTATGACTAGAATCACCTACTAATGAAGAATGTGATTAGAATGCCTTGAAAACTAGGTGTGAATGATGATTGTAAGAAGTAAAACTTTGAGAGTAAGACTTGTAGTTATCAATGTTGATAACTAGGGTTTTGAGAGTAAAGCCAATGTGATGAACTAGGTATGTTAAGGTTTTGAGAGGAAAGTCTATATGAGAATAGAAGCTTAATGGGTAGAAATATGGTGGAAGACCTTTACCTACCTAACCTACCTCATGAATTCTTAAATGTATGAAGTGATAGAATCACTTGAGTTATGATGATATCCATGTCTAATGTAGAATTCTAGATATGATATTATGCATGAAGATGTTGTAGAATGTGAAAGATTTTCTCACATAGAATGATTCTAGGCTGAAAAGCTTATCACCTAAAATGAACCATAGCATGCTAGACTAGAATAGCTTGAAGTTGTGACATATGATCCCTTTATGTTTAGCTTGGCTTGGTAAGACAAGACCAAGATTTGTAGCTTGAGTTAGGAGTTCTCATGGTAGCTTAGGATGGAGAAACCATACTCTCCAAAGAGTAGCTTGAATTAGCATTGTAAGATACTTTCATGGTAGCTTGATTTAGTTGTAGTCATGGTAGCCTAGGATTGAGGACATATACTCTCCTAAGGGTAGCTTGAACTAGCATTGTAGAATACCTTCATGATAGCATGACTTGGTTAGGCCAAGACCATTTCATGGTAGTGTAGGATTAAGAAATCATACTCTCCTATGAGTATCTTGCATTAGCATCATAGGATGTTTTGCATGGTAGCTAGGGTGGAAAACTTGTACCCTTCCTAGAATAGCTTAGATTTGCATGATAGTATGTCTTTCCATGGTAGCTTGGTCTAGTCTTTTATGGTGACTATTCCGTGGTAGCTTGGTCTAGCCTAATAGGGTACTATTCCTTGGTAGTCTTGAATGATAAAAATAGTAATCAATGAAGTATGATAGCCTAAAGTAGTACTTAACATGGACGGTATTATGGGATGCTATTCATGCATTGCACAAGTATAACTTGAAGTTACTTATGAAGTATACCTCGTATGTGTGTTGCATGCTTAGCTTGGCTTGAGTAATAGTACCTTTCTTTGGTAGCCTTGAATAAGTGAATTATGACCATTCAAGAGTAATGACTTGTCTTGGAATAGTAAATAGGTACTCTTCCATGACTATTATGAATATGAGGGACAAGTCCGTAACCCAAGTAGCATGTATATAATGGAACTAGATTGCTTCAAGGAAGTATGGTAAGCATGTCCTAATATGAGATTTGCCGATATGATATATGTTTAGCCTGGGTTGTTGCTATAGTGCCTTCCATGATATGATTGACTAAAGGTGATAGTTCCCTTGTCTATATGAAGTAAGCTAAGAATGAGACTAAATGAATGGTAAGTATGCATATGGTGACTTCAAGGTTATGATTAGTGTGAATAATATTATGGGATGCTATTCATGCATTGCACAAGTATGCTTTGAAGTTAGTTGAGAGTAGTTCTATTATGGTATGAATGACTAAGAGTTAATAATGCTTATATGATGCTTATAATTGGAGACTTTACTTATGATTATGATATTGCCTCTTATGCTCCTAGTTTATGTTTCATGAAGTATTTGATTATGCTTATGGCTTATGTCTCTTGTTTACTAACCCTTGTCTTTCGCTCTTATGATGTTATGCTAGGTAACATATTTAGTACATTTTGTACTAACGCATACTTTGCCTACATTCTAATCAAATGTAGGGTTCGTAGCTTGGAGTTCCAATCTTGAGGATGGGTTTCTAAGGAGCAAAGGAGTTGAAGATTTGGTGAGTCCTCATAGCTTCGAGGAAGAACCCACTATTTCCTTTATGTCTTTTATTTCATGTCATTAGACTATTGTATGGGATGTATCCCAAAGGTTTTTAATTCAAGTTGAGTTTAGATGGTTTGAGACAAAAGTGTAGAAATACTTCCGCTTTCTTTTATAAAAGATTTCGATTGTATGGATAAAGTTTTTTTTAAAAAAAAATTCCATACTTTTCTATTATCTTATGTTCATGATATGCTAAGGGCTTGTATGAGACCCCATCAGGGTCAAGTACGCCGTGTTACTTATAGGGTGTACCCTTGTGTCGTGACACATAGTGAGGACATGGTCAGAAGATTCGGGTGTACCAACAAATAATATGGACAACCAGTCAATCTTACCAGCAAGGGTTTGTACTAACGGGTGAAAAAGAGCTAAAAAGATGAAAAAAGGGTAAAGATAACAAAAGTTGAGAATCGCCAAAGCCACTCGGTGACTAGCCCAGTGACACTTCAGCTCACATAAAGTTCCAGACTACCAACCTTGGGAGAATCCAACTTGGCGATGGATTTGGATATTCAGCGGACCGACGACTGGATCGGTGACACATGCTGGATCACCTAAAGTCACAGAACTTTGAGGATTAAAAGCCAAGGAAGACCGGCGATGAGATTAAGCAATTGGTGCGTCGCCGACTGGTCAGCGACGCTTGACTTACCTTGCCCAATGGTCCTTGCAGTTGAAAGTTGGGAAACTATAAATTGAATTTTAAAAGAGTTCAATATTGACTTGGTTTTTATTATTGAAGTCCAGTTTTAGTTTTCTTGCATTTTTTGAGTATTTTTCTCCATTGAGGAACAACTTGGAAGGGTTTCTCAAGTAGATTC
>JAJOOF010019934.1:0-19632 GCA_029582545.1 Solanum lignicaule | reverse complement strand
TCTCACCAAGCCCCTCATCGGTCCTCGTGTTAATTACATTTGTAACAAGCTAGGTACATGAATTGTATGCACTAGCTTGAGGGGGAGTGTTAGAATAGGAATATGTTTATACAATCCCATTAGAATAGGAATATGTTTATACAATCCTATTAGAATAGAAATAGGTATATACAATTCTATTAGAAAAGGAATAGTAATAGAAATAGAAATAGGATTACTAAATAGTATCCTACTTGGTAAAAGATTGTATTCTAGGGTCTATAAATAGGGTCTCAATGTAATAATGTAAACAACGACAATTCTATAATATTATTTTTCCTATATTTCTCACACTAGTCTTGTCATCAATAAACAAAAGATGAAAGCACAAAAAGTTTAAAATAGTCGATAACATCAAAAGAGATTAGATCTTTTACCCTAAGAACTCAATTTACTCTGCTGGAATTACAGAAGAAATGCTGGTAAAGATATGGTACAACTGTGAATGAACTAAAGATTAATTGCAATGGTGTTAAAATGATAATAAAAAAAGATAGGAAGAAAGTGCTATACGAAAATAAACTAGCCATGATAACCTACTGATATTTCTGCTCTGCAACCGCCAAAAATGGAAAATGAAAAATGGCTACCATGAGACTTATCAGAGTTCTCTGCTTCATTCATCAGTTCTGAGCTCCAGTGGTGAAAGAATAATATCTCTGGCGCCAGTGAACCAAATACTGCAGCATTGACTGCCCTACGATTATCTGCCAAAATGCTGCCTAGACGATGCTATTCAATCTCAGACAGTTGAGTTGTTATCACCTACAACCCAATATTTTCTGACAGCAAATAGCACCTTTTCAGGGATCAGAGGGCCATCCTCATGATCCACCATTTTTATGTTCCACCTCATACCAGTTGCAATTCTTTTCACCTGGGTGAGGACATCTACATGGTCTCGCAATATGACTGCACCTTCTGGTCGAAGAATCCTATCCATTTCAAGCAGAATGTCTTCAGCACTACATCTGCATTGACATATGGCACAATTAGCAAGTTTAATAAGATCTAACTTGAAGCACATATTGGTTAGGCGTTCCTTATTGTTATCATCACTGAAACTAATAGCAGTGACAACCGAGTGGATATTGACTTAGATTCAAAGAGGGAACAAAAATATATGGCAATCATCTCCCTTCTATATAGATATTTCATATGTATGAATTAGTATATAGAACTTACTTGTCTTTGTATAAGCTGAAAACTCTATTTGCATGAATAAGGTCATATGTCCGAGGATACGTAGAGAAGGCTTCACACCTGAATGAAATTTGGAAAGAAGATGAAATAAGAAACTTCATCATCAGAAAGATAGTAAATTCAAATCATATGAGGGAAGAGAAGGGTCACTGCATAAAGTTGCAATCTTAGCAATCACAAAATTCAAGGTGTGATATATAATCTCTATATTAAAATTCGAAACTTAGGTTACCAACATTATATGGAGGGAAACAATGTATTCGAATGTAGTTGAAATGATTTGATATTACTTGAAATCCAGCTTTACCGGACCCCGAATTTGCTATGAAGGCCAAATTATTTATCAGTGTTGGAATGAAAGAGCATAGTACAGGATTCATACATCCAAACCGAACTAGTTTTGCATTGAAAAGTTACTGATCGAACTAAATACTTTTAAGCTTTGCAAGATCTTTCATATGCAATTCAGCTATCAACCTGAATGAATTATCAGACTTTTCACATGTTCATTTTCTACAGTCCATCATCAATAAGAGAAGAAAAGAATAGGTAGGAGTGATGCTAGAGTCCAATGAAAAAGATAGTTTCAGAAAGTTTACCAGTCATGATATATGCCGATCAAGCCTCGTTCATATACAACTCCAAGAGTGTCTTGCTCAGCTATAGTTGGCACAACATTCATGACCCATAACTTGGGTGATTCAAGTGCTGCAGCAAAACTTCCAAGGCCAGCATTCATATCCATTATATTTCTATACCTCCCACTGTCGAGGATCTTATTAACTCTCTTATAAGAATTCACATGTTTTTTCCATAACTTGTTGTCCTCCTTGAATGAATCAACAGATAATCCAGGGACAGATCCACTTGCTATTCTCGGAGGAACAGTATTAAGTCTATCTGGAAACGGCTTAAGTCCCCCACCAGCAACTTCATCTGAATTAGTTGTCTCAGGATATGGAGTTACGCATGCCTCCATCTTCTTATACCTGAAGCCCCAGGATATTGGTTTAGTATAAAGTAATGAAGGCAATCAACTTATTCAGATGAACAAATACCATTACTCAAAGAGACCATATAAACCTTAAAATGTTGGTGGATGAATGTTATGCAATTCTATGTTATAAAGAATTTTATGTTGTTCATAGAACAATCATTCTCCGGATTATCTTTGTGGTTTCAACAGTATTCACTAATTAATACTTCACAGTTACTGAAACGGGAACATCAAATTATTGTTTGGCATGGAACATTCAGACCATGCATAAATATTGGCATAAGATGAGTTTTAATGGAGTAACAAGATCAGTGAGGATTCACTTAGCCGAAACTTATTTGGGACTGAGGCCTTGTTGTTTTTAACATTCAAGCCATAATGAGCAAGTCCAGGTAGTATTCAACATGCTTGTCAATATAAGACCAGAACATGGCAGCAAGAAGCAACATTCACATAAATGTGTGTAATCAAATTGCTGCATAACTCAAAATATTCTATGAATTGAAGTAACTAGAATTACAAAGCAAGTACTTGAAACTTTATATATGCATTGACTGAACAAGAAGGAAGAAAGAAGACAATCTCCTTCACTATGGCTATTTGAAATTCGGAAATCTTGATTAGATTACAGATTATTAGGTGCAAGAATTTACCAGACATTTGCTGCATTCGAGGATTCACATAGAGTTACTCGAGAATCACGTTCCCTGCAGTACTCATTGTTTACTCTTTTTCTCCATATGGCAATCTCACCTTTCTCATGCTTCTTTTCCCAGCAGAGAAGTTCAGCCATTTCTTCAATCCTTCTCTGTTCCTCCTCCAGTTCTTCTTTGGGGCGTTGCCACGCTTGATAGTTAACCCTCCAGTTGATGGGAGGACCTGAAAGTACCCAGTAGCCCCCTGGTCTGAGCACTCGGTCTACCTCCGTCATGTACAATCCATCTGTTAAGAAAGTAGAATTTTGTTAGGAAACAAACGAACAAACAGAAACAGCATTTGTGTACTAACTCTATACCGGTGCAGACACTCCACATTGAATTTACTCATTCAACTTGGTACATTACCAAAATGAGAATTAAAATGTGTATTGATTAACAAGGAGAATATCATGAGCATAAGGCAACTTCGGTCAAGATTTGTGATGATTTTTATAAAGATTAATAGAGGATGGAAGGAGCAGTAAGCCAGTTAGGTTATCCTGCTTTTCAACAACTATTGCAAGAGAAGGAGCTAGCAGTTGCAAGTGGACAAAAAATCTCCAAAACTACAGATCCTTACCATTTGCACCCCAAGGAATCAAACAACGTGAACAATGCGCCATATCAAAAGCTCTAGATGGATATGGCAATTTTATGGTTCCAAGTACACCAATAACTGCTGGAACACCTCTTTCCAAAGCAAATTGAACTTGAGCTTCATGCGAGTCTCTGGGTGCGAAGGACATGGTTAGAACATTCTTCTTGAAAAGGTATGCACCCCAACTTGCAACCTATGATATCACAAACATTCATATTTAAAACTACTATGCAATCAAACACCACTTTGGAGAACCAAGGAATTAATGCAAAATTGTAGAAAGTACCATTCACCGTCATGAACTCTAACTAGTAAGGTTATCATTCAAAAGGAGTAAAACTACTAGACAGATAAAGCAATGGAGAATATTGTAGAAAGCTTTGACTCACCCCACATCCGGTATCCAATGCAGTTCGTACAGTACCATTTTCAATCGGTATAACAGAAGCAAGTTGATCAATATATGCATCTGCCCCATTGGGGAACTGTGTTCCACCACCTGGAAATCTAAATACATTTCCTTCATATTGAACCCAATTTTGCACTGCCTTCTCAACTGTTAAGCTCTTATGTGGTGCATTCGCAAAAGGTACATAGTCACGACTCTTTGGCCATGAAAAAGGAGTCACATATCCTTTTGGGGCTGGAATAAGACAATGCAGCTTCTCTTCATCTGGAGGACAATGTCTCTCCCTATAGTTCATATTTTCTCGAGGAAATGTCATTGCTCGCATTTGATCATGACATGGTGTATAATCAATGTATTGCTCGCCACATGGTTCAATCTCCTTGACATCTTGCTTGGGATCATCGAATGAGGTGCTTTGATTCCCATGGTGAGTTTCATACTCCAAATTAGGAAGAATACCGCAGTCCTCCGCCTTCTTTGTTATCTCAAGTGCTATGCTGTCTCCCTTCCCAAAACCACTTCTTTGCCACACTCCAAGAACATAGAAGAAACAACAAAGTGCAGCTACGATAAGTAATGATGGTAAAGAGCTTTTACTTCTGTTATCCCCTGGATTTCCTTTTGTTGCCATGATCAACCTGGAATTGAAACTTTACATTTCAGACTACTTAATTGGAAGCAACATTGAAGCATATAAAATGATTCTCAATGAACTATACTCAAAAGGAAAAAATCATTAATGATGTGTTACTTAACTCTTAGACATAATCACATCAAACAAAAGCATATAACTCAAGGTTTTGAAAATTAATAATACACAAATTGATCTTGAAAAACTACTAGGGAAACATAATTCCGTACAAGAACCAACAAGCATTTAGTAATTCACTCAATACATGGTCATCAAAGTTCAAATTAACACTTACAGCAGTCTGATGCACTAAGCATCTCGTGTTCACACAGGGTCTATGATACAAATTTAAATGAAATATTTGCTTAAAAAGAAATCTTACTGGGTATCAGAAAAGCAGCAATGTTGCAGTTAGTTGCGATTAGATCAAATCATTGTTAGTGTGAAGAATGGATATAATGGGGTGGTTGTTTGTTTTGGTTAAGACCTAAAGTGAAACAAATTACACTAATTAGTTGTTTTTGCACGGAATCCAATGCAGTTTGGGAGAATTGAACAAAACCAAATCCGACGATTTCAACGATGAGGAGTGAATTTTGTTGGTATTGACCGTTTACTAATTGCTCTATCGATTATTACGCTTTAAACAACAAGAACAAACCAAATTTCCCGCGAACTAGGGATTCCTATTAAGTCTCAACTAATTAAATTAATTTTTTAACACACTATGTATTGTGTATTTCAATTAGTTATTTACTTTATAATCTATGAATGTTTGTTTAACCCCTGATAGTATAATTTTGTTTGTATGAATTCAAATATGATTATTTGAATTTTTGAAGTAAGATTTATATAGTTAAAAATTACATAAATAAATAAAAGAACAACGAGTCTCCTCGAATAGGAATATTAGATTAATTATACCTAGCACCCCTGCTTGAATTTTTATAACAAAACAGAAGTTCCCTGCACTTATTGGCATGGAAATTCTTTGCTCTTTCTTGTATTTATACTTTAACCAGTACAAATTACTTTACTTATATCCTTTATATCCAAACCGATTAATCTAAAACTGAAATTAAAAAATTCAACCTTATGCGAGCTTATTCGGATTGTAGTTTGTTCAAACCAAAATTTTCATATCCAATCCGAATGGCCACCCTTGAAATTAGTATATGCACCTCTGATCTCTCTTGCACTTCCTCATATGATTTCTTTCGCAGAGTGAAGCCCAAGAGAAAACATAAGAGGAAATGCAAGAGAGATTGGAGGAGCTGGAATAAAGATTAAAAGTGCACTTTGTAAATTTAAGATTCACTTATATCTCTGTTACAAGCAATGTGTGAATAGTGATCCTTTTTTAAATGGTAACAGTATTTGAATATAGTGAACTCCATGAGTGTAATAAAATAACAAACATGAGACAGTCCTCCACCTCCATCAATCAATGATTGAGGACCAACCACAAACATTTTAGTACATTCATCTAGCTAGATGAACCCTGTGTGTGATATATGAGGTAAAATTAAGACTAGACAAACACCTCAAACTTATATAGAACGGCAATGGAGTCAAAATATAATCAACTAGAGCAAAAAACTGCCTTAAATTGTTGTAGCAACAAGGTCAATTTGTAGCACAAAACTAGTAAACACTTGAATGTCAAAATTTCACCAAAACATAAAAAGAAAGTTCCTCTAAACTCTCTGCTTAACTCTTGGATGCCAACTTTTCTTTGGCTTTTTGGATCTTCAAAACCTTCTTAACAATTTTTTGCTCTTCCACCAAGAAAGCTCGGACAATCCTGCAAACCAAGCATTACTCAATTATTGAAGTTCAATACAAAAGAAAATTAAGGAGACATATAACAGACATGGACAAGCCAACAAGCATTTAAGAGAACAAACCTCTCCCTCACTGCTCCTCCAGACAATACTCCACCATAGGCACGGTTCACAGTCCTCCTGTTCCTAGACAACCTGGACCTCTTGTACTCAGCTGGTCTCAGGTGAGGAATCTGCAAAACAGCAAAGCTTAAAGATTAAAAAATTGCTCCAAATGCTTGAATAATTAACTACCACAACATAAGATTTTAAATAAACACACACAAGGAGAACGGGTACTAGATCCATTGGCAATGCTGAGACGTGTTTAAGGCAATACACAACATCACATGCAACTATTTATGAAAAGAAGCCAGCAGAAAAGCCAAAGTCGGCACTAGTCAAGTGATAAATATTAAATATTAAAGCCCTGCTGATGGATCTAGCACTCGTCTCCTTTAATTCTAGATAAAAGAATAGCAATCTTATTTATGGATTAATGAAGAACAATTGTTATTCCTTCAAGCATATTAAAATTACATAGTGACACCATATTTCTACCAAATCTGGTGGCACAATTTGAAGGAGCTAAGAGCTACCTCATTTAGGGGCACAAGAACAATAGAATTGAGCAACTAAAGCCTACACTATCTTAATAGTGGAAAAAATGAAATGTCACACCTAGATTGAACATTCATGCTCATACTACTACAGAAGAAATGTTTAAGCTTCAATCTAAGTTGAAAACTGTCTAAAGAAATCAAACAACGACTCTCAAAAATGAAAAATAACATATTGATTATAACTAACAACCAAAATCTATTCTAACAAAAGGGATTCAATATATACACAACTGAGATTTCAGACAACAAAATCCAATTGAATACATGATACATCAGAAACAACAATAATTCCTGACAAAAATTGTAAAATGAAGTTCCATTAAGGAAAAGGCTGGTCTAATGATTGCTGCTGAGAATACATAATCATCTGAGACGGCACAAAAAACGTGTAGTGAACAAAATGCAGCAGAATGCAATTCTATTACTAAGGTATCAAAACATTAATGCAAAGCACAGCACTGGCAACAGAAAACATTCAAAGTTTTGATCTAAATATCAAATATTCAGCTCAGGCAATTGAATCACGAAATGCAAACAAAGAAAGAGAGCATTACCCCCTGAATCCTCTTTCCAGTGACAGGGCACTTGGGACCATTAGCCCTCTTCTTGGTAGTCTGATAAATCAACTTCCCACCTGTATTTCAATCAATCAATCATATTACATCAACCACTTTTCAATCCCAAACAAGCTAAGATCTCTATCGATCGTCTACATTCATTCTGATCTATTCAATCCATATCATAGCAATACTAATTTATACTTAAAATTGAATGAATAAGCACAATCAAACTACAGAAAAGATATGATTGTTTGTACCAGGAGTTTTGACGACGCGGTGCTGGTTGGATTTGGTGGCATAGCTGTGGCGCTTCCGGTAAGTGAGTCTCTGCACCATCTTTAGAACCTCTCTCTCTCACTGTCTCTCTCTCTCACTAGGTTGAGGCTCGGACGGAAGAGGGAATGGCGAATTTGAGATAACTAACTTAAAAACCCTAATCGGGAATTTGCCCTAGATCCGACGGCTACTAAGAAATATATTTGGACGGTTGTGATTGACAAAGATTTGGGCCAGAGCTAATCTTTTGGGCTGACATCCAATCCAACCCAAATGGTTGTTTGGGCCAATATTGTTTGTTCATCTAAATGATATTGGACTGGCGATTTGTTTCATTTGGTCAATTTATGTTCCTTGTTACTTTAAATAATGGAATAATAACACTAAATAGGATAAATATTCTTGTGACTCGTAGGACTATTTTCCCCACATTTAGCTGGTCATTCAAAAATTATCTTTAGTAGAATGAAAATCGAAAGAATAATGTTCTAATAAGTCTGAATTAGACTTGTATACATCTGTAGACATTATTCATGGAATATTCATAAAGAGATCAAATTTAAATTATCCTAGTTCGAGAAAAATATGCTATTAACGGCTCTCGAATCATGGAGAGATCTTATCATGAGAGAAGAATCAAGGGAGAAATAGAATTGTATACCCGCACTATTTATCAATATAATCATGTTTCTTGTTATTGTAGTTTATTTTCTATCACTTTTAAATTTGTTCCAAACAACATCATCATTTTTTGAAACTAAATATGAATAGGTTTTGCAAACTGAATTCGTTTCATTTTCTAGAATAATCTTTAAGACTCTTCGACTTCAATCAAATTCGTGAGCAACTACGTTCATTGTTGCATGCATAGCTTTCCAGAGTACTAGAGACTATGGGATCTGCCACAACTTTTATATTCTAGCATGTTTGTATGTGTTGTTTATTACTCCCTCCCTAATTACTTATTTACTTTTCTTTTTTTTAGTAGTCCATAATTACTTGTCCATTTTGACAAATCAAGAAAGGACAATTTTTTTTTTACGTATTATACCCTCAATTAATTATTTTGAAAAAGATAGAATTTCTTGAAAATCTTAAGTTTTTAATTCATCCACTTCATAATTAGTAGGGATAAAATGATAAATTCACTATGTCAATCATTGTTTTCTTAATAGGTGTGTCAATTCAAAAGTGGACAAGTAATTAGGGACAGAGGGAGTACTCACGTATAATTTTCCAACAATAATTACGTGTAAATTCAGTTGCGGAGCTGGTATTAGGAGTTTGGGGGTTCTAAATTTCCTTCCTCTTCCTTACTATTGAGTTGTCAAACAGATTTGTTAGGGGTTCACAAGTTATTACTTAATTTTCTAGTACAAATATAGGATCTACGGAAAAACTACTTATTCGTCCAAACCCATGAACCCCAACCTAGCTCCGCCCCCGCGTGTAATTGGCTTTTGAGTTTTCAATAGTGTGAAAATTTATGCTTGAGAAGTACAACTTCCGAGGTTGACATATATGTCCATATATCCATGCTAATGAATGAAAAGCAGCACCGTTACAATTTGCAATAATCCTCAAAAGCACAGCCACAACCAAATTTAAGATTATTTGTCTTGATAGAAGCCTAATTAATACTATAATAGTTATATGAGATGTAACTTGTGATAAAATTTTAAGAAAATCCTTGAGATAGACAAAGATACGAAAATGATGTAACAAACATTTTTTGTGTACCCAAATTGAAATCTCTTCCAAACAGTATGTAAGTAGGTGCTACCGTCGGATTTAATGAATCACATATAATCGAGAACAGTGGTGGAGCTAGGAATTTCAAGAAGGGTGTTCAAAAAAGAGGGAAAAAATTGTTGCTAGTAAGATTCAAACACAAAAGCACTTAGGGCTCTTTCAAGACATCTAAAGCACGGGGTTACAACACCTTGTTTTGTTAAGAATGTCCAAAATTTGTTATTTGATCACTTCGTGTATCATTTTACTAATATATATAGTATTACATTCTGACGAAGGGTGTCCAATTGGACACCCTCACTATAGGGTAGCTACGCCGAGTCCAGAATCTAAATAAGCCACAAAAAGATAAAAGTGACCAAAATAAGTCACTATTCTAGTAAGTAACTAAAATAGGCTTAGTGAAAGAAAATATTCCGTTTTAGGCAATATTCCAAACGTTTTCCATTAGTCTCATAACGTGTATATTTTAATATATAACGGAACTATTTCTTACACTTTGTAAAGTGTAAGTTTTTCTTACACTTTATAAAGTGGAAGAAAAAATTATGTTTTACAAAGAGTAAAATTTTTCACGTTTTGCATTAAATTGTATCTCTTTATGAAGTTTTTGCAGTGTTTATCATACAATTATATTGATTTGACATATGGAAAAAATTATTACATTATGTATTTTTATTTTTTTTATTTTGAAAACTCCTCCATGCTCTATTTGAGGAAAAAATTATTACATTTTGTATCATAAGTACTGTTAACTTGATTTGATCTATGTAGTCATTTGAAACCCTAAAAAAGTCGGTCAACGATTCGTCACTATAGATAATCCACTCTCCAAAATTTACTTGTACTTGTGACAAAAATGAAGTAGGGTATTTTCCGACTATAATCAAATTATAATCAGTACTATTTATTCCCATTCTTTTATAAATTGATGAAAGAAATTTATGATATCGGACATTAATTAAATATTTAGCATTGTGTTTCGGAAGACAATTATAATAAACGGTATTTCCGTCATGTATAATTTCGCCATCTCAATAAATTGAAACTCTAACTTTTGGTTTAGACTACATTTTTTTTTGTGATTGAAATGAAGAAAAATAGAAGACTAAAGATGTTGAAGGTGCTATGTTTGAACGTCCTTAAATAGAGCTTGAAAGAGTTTTCAGAATAAAAAAATAAAAAAACATAATGTAATAATTTTTTCCATATATCAAATCAATATAATTGTATGACAAACACTGCAAAAGCTTCATATAGAGATACAATTTAATGCATAATGTGAAAAATATTCCTCTTGTAAAACATAATTTTTTTCTTTCACTTTATAAAGTGTAAGAAAAACTTCCACCTTACAAAATGTAAGAAAAACTTACACTTTACAAAGTGTAAGAAATAGTTCCGTTATATATTAAAATATACACGTTATGAGACTAACGAAAAATATTTGAAATATTGCATAAAACGAAATTTTTTCTTCCACTAAGCCTATTTTAGTTACTTTTATTTTTTTGTGGCTTATTTAGGTTCCGGACTCAGCTACGCCCTGGATCAGGAGAGTGATTGAAAAATGTGATTATAATATAGTACTAATCATAAATTATTAAATCGATCTAATGATAGAAGCAACAATACTTTCCGATCAAACCCTATTAGTTTAATTAACACAACAATATTTTGGAAATGTTACATGTCTGTTTGATTTTAGTAGAGCTATGTAACTTTTCTTGGTAACAAATGTTACGTAATGATCACAATAAATTTTTTTAATGAAAAGGAGATCAAGAATACTATACTATAATCTAATTTGTTATTAATGTGTATCATTCTTTACGAGTTAAACATTGTTGATCTCCTTTTCATCAAAAGAATTGGCTGTAATTGCATAATATTTGTGATTATATCTTATTTTTCAGTATCATATGTAAGTATATTGTATACATAATCTTCTAGAACTATATAACTCAGTAGAGACCATGTCAAAATTGACACTCTTAATGAGAAATTGTGTGGAATAAATAAGGTGGCAGAGGTTTGACATATTATTTACGACCCCAAAAAGCAATTTAATGCTTATTACCATTTGTCAACCCTTGACATATTGGCATCGCATTAATCATTTGTCGGGAAGTGGTTCAGTAGTCCACGTTGCAATAGATCACATGGCTCAAACATGGACCCACACACAGCCACGTGTCGGGCAGATTGAAGCTGCCCGAACTGAAACTAGGCCCAGTTTAATCTCTTCTTGATTTGGAGTAGACCAGGCCCATCTCACAGCTCTTATCGGGTTTCGGATTGGTGGGCTCCAAGTGTACCAAAAAAAAGTACGTATAAATTTTAGGAATCACATAGTTTTAATATGAAATTACAATCTATCCCTATTTAGTTTGTAATTACATTAATCCTTGAAAAAGTAAAACAAATCGGATACATAATATGTAGCTCGGATACATTAAAAACTAGCTTGCATACATTATAAAATAAATCGAATACATAACATGTAGCTCGGATGCATTAAAAAATAGTTTAGATACATTATAAACTAGCTCGGATACATTATAAAATAATTTAGAATTAGGAGAGAAATAAGGGATTTTAGAGGTTTTTAGAAATAGAACGGAAATATAAGACGTGTATTTCAGTAATTTTTCCAAAAAAAAAAAAGTATAAATTATAGGAATCACATATTATAAGTACTAAATAACATCTTATCCCTTCTAGTTTTCTATTTACCAAAAATCCCTTAAAAATGATGTTTGCGGGATACATAGCGTTGTGCACAGGATACATTAGGTTTGATACACTCCACATAGCGGGATACATAGCGTTGTGCACGGGATACATTAGGTTTGATACATTCCACATAGCGGGATACATAGCGTTGTGCACGGGATACATAGCGTTGTGCACAAGATACATAGCGTTTGATACATTCCATATAGCGGGATACATAGCGTTGTGCACGGGATACATAGGTAAATAAGAGATTTTTGAAAATTTTGAAATAAGTAGGGATAAATGGATATTAAGGTAAGTAAAGGAGTGTAGTTAAATAATTTATCCAAAAAAAAATCATTTCTTCTTAGGTGCTCAAATAGTGAGCACGCGGTTTGCTTATTATATTGGGCCCATTGGGCTCTGTGTGTGGGCCTAGAAATTCGTTGACTTTTGAGATACAACTCAAGAATTGCCATGGGGTTGACCTTCTTAAGAAACAATTTTAGATTTCACGTCCCTTAAAAAATTATGTAAGTTTATCACTATATTGCTATCTAGTGTTCTCTTAAAGTCAAGTTTTCAATCAATGAACATGAATTAGTAATTTATTTTGATTAATTAATTTGACCAATGGATATGAATTGTTTGTTTAGTTTTTTTATGTTGGTTAAATACATATTTTCAAGGCTAATAACTCTCAACGGTATAATAGGAAAAATAATGTCATTTATGCATTAATTTTATGAAATGAAAAATATCAAAACCCATCTATTTTAGTAAGGACGACATATAAATAGGAACATAGAGAGTAGTAGTGTTTAACTTTGGAAAAAGCACATAAATCTCATGCATTTGGGGCCTAATTACATCATATTCTGGAAGTTTTCCTAGTTAGAAATATCTCAGATTTTTCATTGCTCTCAGAGACATTCCTTGGTTGTCCGATTCATTGCAAACGATACATTACTTAATGAAAGATATGTATTAAAGAGGGGATAAGAGTGTATCTGAGAGGGGATGGATGTATCCAAGAGGGGATATGATTGTAGCCGCCAATAGGGACAAGGATGTATCCGAGAGGAAATTTTTATAATTTTTTAAACGGTAAATTTTTTTAGAGATTATAATATCTTGAGTTATATATTTATGTAATTTTCCCTTAACTCTATTCATCGAGATTTGGCCACAAATCCAGGAAATTGGTGACAAAGTATTACACATTAATTTGAAATCCTAACAATTCATTATAATTCCACTATCTATTATTGATTGTGATTGTATTTTTACGAAGCGGCCTTACTAAATAAGAGAAAATTAAATTGTGGAACTTAAAAGACAATATTCAACTATGATATGTCCGAGTGCGAGCTCACTATAGAGCATTATGTGCCAGTTTTGAAATAGCTCACATTGCATCAAAGGTAGGTTTATTAAACTCTTCTCCTTTTTTTTCCTATATCCCAACCCCTAAAAAGAAGGTCAATTTTTTAAAAAAAAACTGAAGCAAGGAAATTAAAGGAGTGCTTTATTCAGATGAGTGGTTTTAAGAATTGCATGGTCAAGCTTACTGTAAGAGATAATGACACTATTAAATATAAGCCATAAGGTTGAGATGTATTTAATTATTATCTTTGATTCTCAATCACATGTATATGCAATTTAAAAATTACATTAATTTTACTCATTCTCAAATCTTTGTCACCCAAAGCAATGACATATCATATTCATTGACTTAAATTTTCTTGCGTTTGGACTATAAATAGTTTACCCCGTCAAATATTTTGTCCAAGTGACACTTTCTTTGACTTGTCATAAAATTCGAAATCGTCTTTGATCGATACATACAACTATTAGACCAAAACAGTAGCTAGATGATTATATGGAGTATATGTTTTTATCGTACAGTACATATCTAATAGTATAGAGTATTAATCTTACGAAAACTATAACTAGTAGTAAAAAAAATCTAAATGATATAGACATTTGTTGTGTCATGTATGATATATGTGATATTTGTATAATTAAATAATTACTCCAAGTACGAATCAATTTATTTTTATTTTTCGTTTTCAACTCAACTCAATTCGAACTTCTCCTTTTGATCACCAATATTATTTTTTGTGTCTCAATTCATTACGTTTTCTCGAGACTTTTTATGAGAGGACATCAGCCAGGAAAAGATATCATACGCACGCATGCATTATTTTTTTTATTTTTAAAAAAAAGATTATATAGCTGAACCTTCAAACTATAGTCTATAGAACCTTTTAGAATAAAATTTGCTGAATCAGTATTTTTTTTAAGTTCTCACTTCTGAATATTCTTATTTGACTGAGTTAAATTAATTATGTCTATCACTACCAAGGGTTTTATATATATATATAGAGAGCCGAATCCAGGATTTCAAGAAAACGGGTGCACCATTGCAATGATGATTTTTTTTTGTTTCTTTGTTTATTAAAAAGAGAAATCATAAACTAAAAAAAAATTACCTCGAACTTTGACAATGATGATTTTTCTAAATTCTTGACTTGAAATTGGAGATATGAAGCTTTTCTTTGTGTGGAAAATAAATGACAAATTTGAAAAGAGAAGAAAAACATTGTTGAAACTTGAAAAGTGGGCGGGAAGGAAACTTTTGAAGGATTTTAGAACTTTTTTTTTTTTTTAATGAAAAACGTGTTTTAGTTAATAAAAATAAATTGAAGCAAATGGGGCCTGGCTCGAACTTGAGACCTTGGTGTTGAAATCTGGCTGTCAAACCAGTGAACCATCCAGCCATTTTGAGAAGGGGTTTCACAAATTTTAATTTAATATATTCTTTAATAATTATACAAGTAATATGTCGAGTTTAGTCGGATGACCACGAGTTCCGGTGACCCAAATTTAACACATAAATTCGCCCCTGTATATATATATATATATATATATATATATATATATAGAGCGGGTTAATTAAATTACATTTGATTTATAGGAAATGCTTCTATACACAAACGTTTACATCATTGAATTTAGTTGACCTATATATTACAAAATATGTAATATTTATAGAAAATGTGCTATCATCGGAAAATGAGTAATAATTTGCTGAATTAGTAATTACATTGAGTATTAATAGTGTAAAATTTTTTTATACTTTCATAATCGTATAATCAATTTAAGTGTTTGTATACATATTTCATGTTTATAGAAGAGCTTGTAATCCCCAGTATATTCCATCAGCTAATGCCATATAATTTGTTTCTTTCCTCTGTTTAAGTCAATATCTTATGTTGAAAAAAGAGGCAAATTTGGTACATACCGCCAAAACGAGTTCCTCAAAGAAACTCTCAATTCACACTTGATAAAAAGGATGTATGTAATTCGTTATTCTTTTCTTTTGTCTTCGTACAAATCATCAAAATTTATAATTAAGGGAATATATATATGCTTATAAAGTGAGTTTATCTCCTTAATTAGTTACATACATACATTTATATAAATTAGAGATAGGACATTATATTGACCTTCATAATTATACATGTATCTTCCTTAATAAATTGAGATATCTGCAGTTAAAGAAAGAGCAGTCTCATCTGTTGCACCACATCTTTTGATGGTCACGCTCAATACTCACTACATTAGGAAAACTTATTTTTTATGACTTTTAAGATACAATTAAAACTAAATGAAATATTTTCAAACATTCATCATCCAAAACAAAAGTTAAAGTATTGTTTAGATACGGCATTAATTTACTCATAAAAATATAGATCAACTTGTCTTCTACCCATTCATCCATATGAAATATACGTGGATTGAATTATTACTCATTTTCAACCTACTCGAATTTGTCCAAACTTGTCCATTTGCCACCACTAATTGCTACATATACTCCATACAGGAATTTTTCGTATATCTATACGTATAAAACTTCATTTGATGTGGAGGTTGACCTGTTGACACTAGGGTATAAGTCAGTAACCTAGTGAGTCCACATCCATTGAATTAATCATTCCAAGACAATAAATAAATCTTGGTATTTGACTATTTATACATAAAATAATATTAATAAGCAAATGAAGAACCAGTCAAAACGGAATGCCTAAAATATATGTTTGTTTCTGTCGATCTTCTTAAGTTAACTAGACCAAACTGTAAAGTCATGCGTTAATTTTATGTGAAAATGTCTTATTAATTATGAAAAAAATCACACAAATTAGGACAAAGAGAGTAATAATAAATACATCTATTCCGTTGAATTGAAGATTTAGTAGTGATCAACACATACGGTACAAAACAGAATCAACATAAATAAATTTTATACAAGTGTGAACGTACAAGACAGGTCCAATTGTAACGGATGAGTACTTCTTGATATGTCATGTGTTTCTTCTACTATCTTCCTATTTATTTATTTATGAATATATAATATAATGTAATGACAAGAAAAACGTCATATTTTACTCATTATTATATTAATTTCTCAGTCCTAGTAAAAAAAGTATTTGCAGAAATTTTGGATATTAATTAATAGAGAATAATGTCAGTGTTTCTCAAGAATTATGGACAATCCAAAGTGAGAAATAGCTAGTTTCTTTTGAGGTCATGTGGTAAGAAAATGACGCTAGCATGGCCATAAATCTTAATGCATGAACTATTTACGGTTAAACATATTCAATCGAAGTGATAGATTTTACACTGTCAATATATATATATATATATATATATATATATAAATTAAATCCTTTATCACGACTTCTTTTAAAAATTATTGACTCAAAACTGGATACTTATCGAGAAATTTCCAATAGATGAACTCATCATATGCAAACTACAGTGTGAATATACTGACTTTCAATTTTTGGAAGGATTCTTTCAGGTTTTCTATATTTACAAGAAATAATGAAAAGAAAACTAGTCTTCTTTCTCCACTCTAAACTCCAAAAAAAATTAATTCCAAAGTTTGAAAAGGGAAAATTGAATCCCATAGATTGTAACTCTCACATGCTCATAGAGTAAAGCTACTTGACCAAATAATTACTTTGGCGTTACGTCTCACCTAGCTAATTCTTGTCAAAATAAATTAACTTAAGAGTGATTAAAATTTATCACATTCTTCCAAATGTAGCTAAAAATAGAAAAACTAGTGAAAATTGCGCTTATTTTTAACAATATAATGTAGAGGTTAAATTTAACCGAGTATTAGTAGAAAATTAACCTACTCTATCTTGAACACTCAAATTTTACATCATTATATCAAACTTACATTATTGCAAGTACAATAACATTTTTAGCCAAAATCAAGTAATCAAATGAACTCAATTACAAACAAACTATATGTATTTTTTTAGAGTCCGGAGCCTAAAGGGCAAAAAAAATTGTCAAAAATTCCAAAAGGGCACATCACTTTTTATTCTAACCAAAAGGGCAAAATCGCTGCCCTAGCAGCGATTTCGTCTAAAAAATTTTTTTTTATTGTTTTATTAAAAATCACTGCCACAGCAGCGATTTTGTAATTTTTTTTTTTATTGTTATTAAAAATCGCTGCTTTTTTCTTTAAAAAAACTAAAACGGCACATCAAAAAAAAAATTAAACAAAAGGGCTTCTGACAAAACAAAAATAAAAATCGCTGCATATTTTCTCAAAAAAATAATAACTTTTTTTCTTCAAAATCGCTGCTATAGCAGCGAATTTGGTTAAGAATTTTAAAAAAAAAGTTGTTTTTTGAATTTAATATTCTTTTATTATTATTTATGATATATAATTCAATTTTCCTCATGCTTCAACAATTTTATTGAGTATACTGTCGTCTTGTTTATCATTTTTATATTATTAATAAGTAATAATAGGCATGAAAATAATAGCACTTGGCATGAAAAACGCTGCCCCTACAGCGATGTGTAAGGAAAAAAAAAATTCTGACTTAAAATTGCTGCCACAGCAAAAAAAAAAAAAATTAACAAAATCGCTGCTGTGGCAGCGATTTTTTAATTTTTTTTTTTTTTTTAAAAAATCGCTGCTGTGACAGCGATTTTTAATTAAAAAAAGAAAATTTTTTTTTAGACGAAATCGCTGCTAGGGCAGCGATTTTGCCCTTTTGGTTAGAAAAAAAAGTGATGTGCCCTTTTGGAATTTTTGACAATTTTTTTTTGCCTTTTAGGCTCCGGCCTCTATTTTTTTTATAACCAATGTAAATTACAAACGAACGAATTATATATGTTCCTAAAAGAAAATGCCCCTCCTTATTTTTGTTTAATTTCTTCCCATCCCCTACTATTAAATAAAGGGTAATTCTAGACCTTTTCACAAAGTACGTAAAAGAATAAATTCAACATTTTCCATATACTAAATATTAGTTTCTCTTTCAATAAAGATTATCGATCTATGTTATACTATGTGTCTATTTTATCTCATAAAGGAGAAGAAAAAGAAAATACTATATATTAAATTTTGACCCATAGAATGCAACATACCAGGTCCGGGTCAAATGCGACCCACCACAGCAAGTCCAACTCTTCACTACTCTTTCACTTATTCACACATCAACTATAAGAAAAAAAGGGATTATTAGTAGACTTTTAGCTGTTTAAATTTGTCTTATATTCAATTTTTGCTAAACAATTTTCTTCTTTGACTTTTTCTTTTCCTCTTCATTTATAAAACTTATCCATTTTTTGTAAATTAAAATCATTTTTGTCTTTCCCTCTTCTCCCCAACTACCTTGCCAAGGGTTATGGAGAAGAGGTTGCTTGCACCGATTCACCAACATTTTTGTTATTTGTATAAGTGATTACAAGTAAATAGGACTATTCACTAACATATTTTGCAAGAGGTTGCTTGCGCCATGCCTACTCAATATATTTATATTTAGAGAAGGAAATCAACTCACGGATATTTAAATGATCGGTTTGGACTGAATTTAGACAGATTAAAATGAATCTGTTGATTCACTACTAAAGATCACTATTTATCTACTGAAAAATGTATTTTCACATATATTTTGATTGAATCGGTGAGAAAAAATATATAGCAGGGAAAACGGTTTGAAATATATCCGAACTTTGACAGAAATTGATGTAACAATCCCAAACTTTGGGCAGGACCTTTTACCCTTATGCACTTTTTGATTGTGTATTTTTAAGGTATATATGTGCGCACGTGGACAAGTTACTAGTTATAATGATGCAATATTTATGTTGTCCACGTGGGCACATATATACCTTTAAAATACACTATTAAATAGTGCAGGAGGGTAAAAGGTTTTGCCCAAAATTTTGGATTGTTACAACAATTTCGATCAAAGTTTGGATATATGT
>JAJOOF010019933.1:0-30088 GCA_029582545.1 Solanum lignicaule | reverse complement strand
TCTAGAGAGAACTAGAAAGAAGTTTAAAATAGGAAAGTCATTTTTTGGAAAGAATATAAAAATCTGGAAATTTGTTAAGTGGTATAAAGTTGAGTTTTAAGTCAACTTCAAAT
This sequence comes from Solanum lignicaule, assembly GCA_029582545.1. Taxonomy (NCBI): domain Eukaryota; kingdom Viridiplantae; phylum Streptophyta; class Magnoliopsida; order Solanales; family Solanaceae; genus Solanum; species Solanum lignicaule. Next base: position 29,975 of record JAJOOF010019933.1, on the reverse strand, counting down.
AGCAATAAATTCTAGCTCAAGATGAGTTAGGTGTTTTTCTAGATATAGTAGGAAATATCTTGGAATAATCTTTCCAATGCCGCCGATTTTGGGCGATTCCGAGTTTGTATGAGTGAGTTATGCCCATTGGAAGTTGGGGTGTCCTAATAAGGAAATGTCCAACCCGGATTTTTAAAGGGTGTTTTGGTATTTTCCATACCCTATTATTTTAATTCGTTTTAGTGGATTAATTAAATGGTCAAAACTGAATTGGTTCAGTTTATTTCTTTCACAAAAGAGTTAGGGTTTTGAAGAAAAAAGGAGAAGAGAAAAGAAGAGGAGAAATGAGGAGAAGGAGCAAGAATCGCTTGTGGATTTTGTCAAGGGGTGATCCCCACGAGGTATGTGAGGTTTTCATAACATTGGTTTTGTTCACCCACGTGCCAAACATGTTTTATTCAGTGTAATTTTGTCCTAAAAAGATTGAGAATTTGATGTTCTTGAGTTGTATTCTTAAATTGCTTTCGTTCTTTAATTTGGGATGAGATTGCGGAGTTCTTGAGAGTTTAAGATCGATTATTAGAGTTGTTTTGAATTAGATTCTTGTGTATATGTTGTGGGTAACTGAATCTACAGAGATATGGAGAAAAAGAATCGAATCTAGGTGAATTGAGGCTGGAAAACGAAGAAAAAAATTAGTCGGGAAACTCTGGGCAATGGCTACGTGTCGCGAACCTGCTCCTCATATTTGGGAAAAATCATTTCGCGGAGCGGAGCAGTCACGGACCGTTCTGCCTCAAAAAGTATCTTCGCGACCAAAATGTAAATACATCTCCGCGTCGCGGATCAGCTTTCAGACAGTGAATTCTTGATATTTTCTCATGTTTAGCTATCTAAAGACACTCCTAAACATCATGAGAGCTTTCATATCACAAATATCAATCCTTGAATCCAAAATTCAATTCAAGGAAAGTAAAGAGTCAAGTCAAGACAAGTTAAGAGCCAAGTCAAGAGAAGTTCATAGAGTCTTCCAAAAGTCTTTTGCGAATGATTTAACTTTGTTTTAAGACTTGAGTTTTGAGTTCAGTGAAGAGTAAAGTTGAAGTTCATTTCTTCAAAAGTATATGAGTACTATGTATTCCCAAAGAGTTTTAAATGTTTTCACATTTAGATAAGAATGAAAACTGAGATTTCCAAAGAGCCTTTGAGCTAGTTTTAGAAAAGATTAAATGTTTTCACAATTAAGCAAGAAGGAAAACTGAGATTTCCAAGTTAACCTTTTTGCTAAGTTTTTGAGCAATTATCTCAAATCATAGAAAGGAGTATGTGTTTAAACATAAGAGCTAGTATCATACTTTGGGAGTAGTACTGAGCACCGATATGGGAGAGAGTTCAGACAACTCACAGCTCCCATAAACCATGTAGCCACCATTGGAAGAAAAGGGTCATAATTTTTAGATGATTCCTTTATTGCTTTTTAGCATAGACTAGTAGATCCACTTAGTAGTTCAGGTTCTATAGCGTCGGCAAGGTATAGGACGTCCCTGTCAGCGTGAGGCAAAACATTGTATCATTACAGTAGCTCTTATGTGATGGTTGTCGGTTAGAGAAACTACCACATAAATAATTGTATTTTTATATATAAAGTTATTTGTATTTCTACATACACTTTAGAGTTATATGTATATTTGCATACATACAAAGTTGACATCATGTTTATAAACAACTTATATATATATTGCACTTGCATTAAACTACTTTATATTAAAATGAGTTCAGTTATATTGAGTTGAGCGTGGTAAGTTCTTTAGTTCCTTTCAAGCTTAAGTTATGTTTAACATTCCAACTCGCATACTCGTACATTCAATGTACTGATTCCATTTGGCCTGCATCTTATTATGATGCAGGCACATGTAACTAGGATCGACATCTAGCACACCCTTGATCTACTTGAGCATTTCAGAGTCTTGTGGTGAACCTCATTGCTTTCCAGAGGATCCCTTTTATTGCTATCAATATTATTATCAGTTCATTAGTATGTCATGGGGCTTGTCCCGACATCCATATAAGTTGTTTTAGAAGCTTCATAGATAGACAGTTAGATGTTAGTTATTGAGTTTCTATTTCCTATTTTAATGGTTGGGACTTGAGTTGCCACTTTTGGCCAGTGAATGTTATCTTGATACATTCTAAGTGTTTATTGAGCAGTTCAGTTTACTTTAAAATTATTTTTCTTCATGAGTTATGTATTCCGCTGAGTAAGTAAGCCAGGCCAAGGGTTTGCTTGGGGCCAACAATGGTTCTTGAGTGCCAACCACATCCATGGTGTAGTCTCGGGGCATGACTGTTAATCTGTAATAACATGCCCTATGAAGTCATTTCATTCTATTCTCGATTGAATCTGGTGGGTTCATCTGGATGTTACCAGTATACTTATTCCTTTGTTCTCAAAGCTTGCGCGTAGACCAAACAAATTCTTGTAGGTAAAGCTGTGCATTTTAAGATTCTGCGTTCTAGGATTCATACTAGTAGGATTGTTAGTCAATCTTTGTTGAATATGTACTCTATTACTTGTCTTACATTGGATAATAGTTCTGATTGTGGTTTAGTTTAAAAGGTGTTTAGAACTTTGCGTAAAAGAAATGTTGTTGCGTGGAATACTATTTTTTCATGGTATGCGAAATATTATTTTTTCATGGTATGTATGCTGAGCTTGGTTGCATTGATTTGCTGACTAGAATATTTGAGAATACTTGTGAAAGAAATCCAGAGATCTGGAACTCTATGATTAGCGAGTACATTTAGTATAATTTTCCTTTTAAAAGTTTTTGATCTCTTTCTTGAAGCTGTAGAAGCAGAGGATGTTGTTACTACTGATGATGTGACATTCGTATCCGCTCTTATAGCAACTTCACAGTTGCAGCATTTGGAGTTTGCCCAACAGCTACATGCATGTCTGCTAAAGAAATGCAGGGATTCAAAGGTTATTTCTCTTAATGCTATGATAGTCACATATTCTAGGGTTAACCATGTTGGCGATTCATTTAATGTTTGTAATGGAATGAAGGAAAGAGATATAGTGTCATGGAACACCATGGTGTCTGCTTTGGTACAGAACGTACAGCATAAAAAGGCTTTGATTCTTGTATATGAGATGCAAAATCTTGGGGTTGCAATTGATGATATAACAATTACATCCTGCTGGCTACGGTATCAAATCTTAGGGACAGGGAAATGGGTAAACAAACCCATGCTTATCTTCTGAGGCATAATATTCAATTTGAAGAGATGGAGAATTACGTGATAGACATGTATGCGAAATCTAATATAATTAGAGAAGCACAAGTAATATTCCAGTCGAACTTCACAAATGATAAAGATCAAGCCACGTGGAATGCTCTGATTTATGGAAACACTCAAAATGGATTAATTTAATAATCGTTTGTTGTCTTCAAGGAGATGCTTAAACAGAATGTGAAGCCAAATGTTGTGACCTTAGCATCAATCATCCCATCATGCAGCCAGTTAGGAAGCATAGCAATAGGCAAACAACTACATTGTTTTGCAATTCGCAATTTGTTTGAGAATAATGCTTATGTTGTTTTTACTTTGGTAGACATGTATTTAAAATCAGGAATCATTGATTATGAGTTTGGGATATGGCCTTCATGGGATGGATAGGAAAGCTCTATCACTATTCTACTCTTTGTTGCAGAATGGTTTAGAACCAGATGTTGTTATCTTTTTAATAGTTCTGTCTACTTGCAGCTACATCGGATTGGTTGATACAAACCTTTAGATATTTGAGTTGATGGGTGAAGAATAAGGGATTCGGCCATCAGCAGAGTACTATGCTTGTGTGGTTGACATGTTAGGGAGATTTGAACGGTTGGATGAAGATCATCATTTTGCTAAACAGTTGGGTGTTGAGGGTAATGTCTTGGGAATATTGGGATCACTCTATCCAGCTTGCAGAGTGCATAGAAATTTTGAATTAGGGAACATTGTTTCCAGTTAGCTACTTGAATTAGAGAGGAGTGATGGAATTTCTGGTTATCATATTCTTCTTTCAAATATATATGCAGAGGAAGGAAACTGGCAGTATGTCGATTATGTCAGAAGAGGAATGTGCAAAATGGGATTGTCAAAGGAGGTTGGCTATAGTTGGATTGATACTTCTGGATATCCTCACTATTTTGTATCTAAGAAAGATAAGAAGGATCCTCAGTCCTGCATGATATATGATATGTTCGGCTATTTAACCATCAATATGAAGGCTGCTGGCTATAATCCTAAACTTGAACTAATAGAAGAGTGGATCTATGGGCTAGAAGAATAAAAAACTATTAGTTCTCCCTCTATGTTGTTGTTCTCCCAATATGTACCTTTTTTTTTATGATATTTTTTGACAGGATTTTTCTAGAGTTCATATGATCGTAGTTCATCAATGACCAACTGCCTTTGAAACTCGAGGTAATTATGTTTTAGCTTTTTTTAGTTGAGATTTTTCTTCTTAATTATGCTCTTTTACTTTGTAAAGATAATCAGAAGTAGCATATTCAGTTAGTGAAATGTATGTATATTTCTTTATTAATACTGACCAGTCAAGAATATCCATTTTATCTTTTTGGTGGGAAACAAGGAGTCCCAGATAGCAAAGGAAGGGTCTTATCGAAAATGTTAACTTCTATGAAGCTGTCTGATTGACTAAGCACATTTAAATTAGGTGACCAGTTCTTTCCTTTGAATAACTTATAGTTGTCCTGCATGTCGACTTTTAAACTATTGTATTAAGGATTTTCTTTGATACAGTGTTTGCAAGTTCACGAGTGTACTTATATTGGAGCCAAATGGCATTAATAACACTTGTTAAGGTTGGTCTAGATAACTATTAGTATGTCTACTAAAGTCGGTTCAGCTAATTATAGTATGTGAATATCAATGGAATTGCATAAGTAGAGATTTTCATTTGTGAATATGGTTCTGAAGCTACAACAAATCATATAGATAAGATAATTTCTGAAATTTCCTTATTAGGCTGTCGGCTTAAATTATTGGACATTGACAAACAAAACGTTTGCATTAATTCCATCTAGTTCTACAGATTAGTATGGGGTTTTGTTGACTAAATATGCATATAGACTTTTGCCAACCAATTAAGTTTCGAGTCCATATTATCTTTACTTGGCTTATTAGGTTCCACATGTTTGCTTACAAGATGCTTGTGTCAATTCAAAGTGAATTATTGCTTTTAGTTTTCACAAGGGACAAAGGGCGTAAGGACGTCTTCCTTTGGAGTTTTTTCCTTTTGGATAAGGTAGATAATTTTACCAAGAGTTAATGGTCAAAATAGATCCAAACTATCACATTTTGCGAGTTTCATACCTCAACTATCATTGTTCGCTTTACCTACCTAAACTATCACCCATGTTGTATTAAAAGACACCTTGGTGCTGGGTGGTTCATTTGTGAACATGCATGCAGGGTATAGAATGGTTATTTATTATTTGAAGATAATATGCTTAAGTAAGTGATAAACTGATAAATTCATATGGTACATTGATGCCGCTAGATCCTAACATTTGTAATTTCTAAATCTATCTAACTTATCAAAAGGGGTTCTATCATTGTTCATAAGATGCACATTGTGAACTAGTAGAGTACTATAGGGTTTGGCTGCCAATTTTCCAGTTTCTATGAGTATGTCAAGAATGTGCTTTCTTTGAGATAGAAAAATTTCCTTCTTACTTCTATTTACTTCTACTTCCAAAAAATATTTCAATTGGCCGAAGTCCTTCGTATGAAACCTAGTAGGCAAGAAAGACTCAAAGGGAAGAGATCCCCTCACAAGAAGAAGGATTATAGCAGTTGCAAATAGTTGATAGAAAACAGGGTGATCACATATGCTCTTTTTCAACCCACACACCTGAACTACCTTACTAAACTTATCAAAACCAATCTCAGGGACTCTGGTTGAAGTCATACAAGGACTTCTTCAAATCACAGACTTTCCTATACTTATCATAACCAATAAAATTGGGTGGTTGCTCCATATACACTTCCTCTTAAAGATCACCATAAAAGAATGCATTCTTTATATAGAACTAGAGTAAATGTCAATTCTCAAAACCAGATAGAGAAATGAACAAACAGACATAAATGAGTTTGGGAACAGGAGAAAAGGTGTGAGAATAGTACCACATAAGTTTGAGCATATCCTTTAGCAACAAGCCTGGCCTTAACTCTTGCCATGGAACCTTCTAGATTAACTTTAACCTTGAACACACACTTTCATCCTATTGGTTTATGCCCATTGAATCCATCAAATTTCATGTACGATTTTCCTTTGATGCATGTGTTTCCTCAAGCATCGCATTTGACCATCTAGGATGATTCAAAGCCTCCTTCATAGTTTGTGTATAGAAACTAAGTTTAGAGAAGAAATCAAGGATCTAGATGTGGAAGATAAGCGATCATAGGAAACAAAGTTAGCAATGAAGTATGTGATTTTGCAAGTCCCTATACCTTTACGAAGCACAATAGGGAGGTCAAAATTTTCTAATGGATCAAGTAGAGAAGGATTTTGTGACAAAGGAAATGGTGCAACATATATATCATCGGCCTCTTGTCTCCTTTAATAAACTTGAACAATTGGTGATTTTGCTGGAACATGTGTTGAAGGCGCACCAATTGTGTGGTGCTCAATAGAGTAACTATGAGATGGAAAAATATCATCATCTGATTGTATAACATTAGTAACCTGATAAATTAACCACTCAACTTCAACACTCTAACTTGCAAAACTGGGAGGGGTATAGAAGAATTGTGTATTTTTTGAAAATATCACATCATTTTACTCCAAATAGTTGCCAAGTTAGTAGAATAACATTGATACCCCTTCTAAAGTCAAGAATAACCCAAGAAAACACATTTTAATGCCTTAGGGTACCTCTCGAACATAACACTTACTTCCGAATACCTTTGGTTCCATCGAAAATAATGACTTGTTTAGAAAAAGAACAATGTGAGGCATATTACAAACAAGCCATGGATGACATGCAATTAATCAGAAAACAAGTCGTAGAGAATGTATCAACCCAATTTTTTTAGGAACTGTCATTTGAAACATAAGTGCTCGAGCTGTCTCAAGTAGATGTCTACTCTTACTCTCAGCAACTCAATTTTTAGAAAGTGTATCAATACATCACGACTAATGGAGAATATTATGTTGTCTCAGTAGGATTGAAACAAGTCTGACATGTGTTCTTTAGCATTATCACTCCTTAAAATACACATCAAAGCATTGAATTGAGTTCTGATTTCAACACAAAAGGTACAAAAGTGAGAAAACATTTCATAGCGACTTTTGTTGAAATAAATTGAAGTCATTTGATAGAAATTATCCACAAAAGTGTCAAAATACTCATGTCCAGTTCTAGAACCGAAGGAACATGGTCCCCACACATCAGATTGAACTAGCCCAAAAGCTTACTCAGTCGGTTTATTAACCTTTGGACGTAATGTGCTGCGATGATGTTTTGCAAATTGGCATGATTCACATTTCATAGAAGAACATTTTGAAACTGGGGAAAGAGATACTTTAACAAAAGTAAAAAATGATTTCCCAATCGACAATGTGCTTCAAATAAAGCCATGACACTTGTACAGACAAAAAATCGAGGCTAATATTTATTACAAATATGTAGATCATCAAATATATATATATATATATCCATTACCAATAACCTTATGTACGGCAAGATCACGAAACATGCATGATCGGGAAAGAATGAAATAGAACAATTAAAATTTATAACAAGTTTACTCACAAAAATCAAATTGAAAGCCAACTTCGGCATTTTTTTGAAATAAGGGTAATTTTGTATTCACAAAAAAAAAAAATCATCATCCAAGAAATGATAAATTGGAAATTTACATCTCATAGTGTGATGGGCACACCCCTATGAGGGTTACTAAATTACAAGTTTCTTAAGAAATCAACTACTTCTACCACACCCCCCACCAAATCTTGTTTACACCAAAGAATTAGAAGACTAGTAAAATTTGTTCATCCTCCAAAAAAGTAATTTTTTGTCCTTTAAAACACCGAGTATTTCTTTCATTCCATATGGTCCAATAGCTACATGTTGGGAAGAGCTTCCACCATTCTTCATTTTTCCCTCTGCTTCCAACTCTTCAGAAGCTCCAAAGTAGCTAACCCCTCAAATGTAGAAAAGATATTCACAAATTGGAAGCTATTTGGTAATGTATGAGAAGATGGTTGCTAACTTCAGCTTCCTGTTCACACATAAAGCACCTTGAACAAATTGGCATGCCTCCTTTCTGTAGGGCTTCATAAGTTAGACATGTTTTCCTAATTAGTAGCCAAACAAAACATGAGACTTCAATGGAAATTTCACCTTTAAAAGCATTTTCTAGGGCCATCTCTCAATCAGCGGGACATTATAGTTCATCTCTTAATAGCATGATTTCACTATATAGATCCACTTGTTGTGTATTTTCCATATTGGTTTATCAAACCTATAAGAAGTACCTAGAAAATCATTAAGAACATCTAATAGCTTGGCAACCGCCTCAATTTAACAATCATTCAATGCTCTTCTAATAAGTAGATTACAACCAAGACTTTTTCCACAGTGTCATTGTTCTGCATACTCAATGTATATAGAAGAGGGAATAGGTTTCTCAAACTATCTTCCTCTATCTATATTTCATTCGAGAACTTTGTCTTCCATCCATCCCCAACAATAATACATATGTTATTTTGGAAATGTGGCCATAGTGTTCTAATGGTCTCCAAACACTACATCCAAATGTGCCCATAACCTATCCACCGGTTAAATAAACCATACTTTCCTGATACAAATCTCCTCTATATGGCTCTATATTCTATACAAAATCCCCATATCCACTTTTGAAGAAAGCTACTATTTTGGAGATTTAGTTCCTTCAATACCAGCCTCCTTGGTTTTTGCTAAGAGTAAGAGTATCCCAGTTCACCTAGTTGTAGCCTTTCTTTTCCTTGTTGCCTTGCCAAAGAAAAGATCTCCTGGGCCTATTTATTTTCTTCTCAATGTTCTTGGGGACTGGAAATAAACTCATCATATAAGTAGATGATTCATCTAATACTGGCTTGGTGAGGGTCACCCTACCACCTAGGGACAAATACCAGCTTCTTCAGTGGGCTTGCTTCCTCCCACATCTCTCCAACACCACATTGCACACTTCCAACTCTTTGTTCTTAGCACCCAAAGTTAGTTCCAAATATTTTGTTGGTTGTGCATCTACCTAACAACTCAATGTCTCAGCTAGCCCAAGAAAATTTTCAACTTGGTTGATAGGGAGGAGATGTCTCTTCAATCAATTGACATGGAGGCTTTAAAAGCTCTACAAAATAGTGAATATCACTCGTTTGGGTCTAATTGGTGCGTCATTTGCCTCACAGAATATAAGAGCATCATCAACATAGAATAAGTGTGTGATCTCGAGCTCTTCCCTCTATTAAGAAGTGCACTAAATCATCCCCCACCCATTAGTCTTTCCCTTTCGGAACATTTCATTCAACCCCTCCATGGCTATTTATAATAGAAATAGGGACATAGGATCTCCCTGTCTAAGACCTCTTTGTGATTGGAAGAAACCTTCGGTGTTTCCATAAATGAGGAGGGAAAGCTTCACACTTGAAATACAGTTATTAATCCAGCCAATCCACTTGCTACCAAATCCATGTCTTTTAGATTTTTTAGAAGGAAATTCCAATTTATATGGTCATAGGTTTTTTCAATGTCTAGCTTGCATAGAATCCTAGGTTTCTTCTGGTTTACCCTGGATTTGACCAATTCATTAGCCAACAATGCTGCATCCATTATTTACCTACATCTCAAAAAAGCCATTTGGTTTTTATCAACCAATTTCACTATAAGTGTCTTCATTCTCTTAGTTAACAACTTGGAGATGATTTTATAGACTAATCCTATCAAACTGATAGGTCTGAAGTATTTTAGCTCAATTGCATCAGGTTTCTTTGGGATTAAAACGATGAATGTAACATTAGATGATTTCTCAAACGCACTCCTCTGATGGAAATTTTGTGTACTCAACATTCAGTCCTCTTTCAAAATATCCCAACATTTCTTATAGAAATCCATAGTGAAGTCATCAAGGTTAGGAGCTTTGTCCCCATCACACTGGTTGATGATCAGTAGCACTTCCTCCTCTGTAAATGGTCTTTGTAACCATTCATTTTCTTCTATACAAACCGTTGGACATCCTACAAAATCAAAATAGGGTCTCTAGGATTGAAGTTTTTGAGTAGATTCTGGCATTTAATATTGTAGCCTCGGCTCACCTTGCGCTACTTTCAGAAAAAATAAAAAATAAATAGAAAGTAGAATTCCTGGCAGAAAGTAATTCGTTGTTCTCTATAGGCAAGTCTTCAAATCCCACAATGTTAAGGGTTGAGCCATCAACAACCATTACTTGAGAGGGTGCTTTGTGTGATCAAAAGGTAGAAAATATATTAGGATTACATGTTATGTAATTTGTAGTTCCTGAATCACCTAGTTATTCAAAGAGAAGATCGCATATGCTTGTCTTACCCTCATAATTTATAGCCATATTTCTACCTTTCTAGTTGTTTTGAGTTATAGTTTCCAACTCAAAATACCCAAAATATCAATTTAGGAAAATCCATCAAACACAAACAATATCAACAAATACAATCCAGTACTGAAAAGGCAAATTGTTAATATCAAGACATGCAAAATTTTATGGGATTAAGTCCATACAAAATTTGAACAAAGTTATAAATTCAAGACATATTGAAAAAGTCAACATTTTGGGTTAATAAAGCCGGATTAATTATTTAAGTCAAGATTGCATGACTTAAGTCAAATCCACCTACATTGGGCTAGGTTGGGCCTCTACAAAATGGTCCAGCCACATGTTTTAAGTCCAACGGTCTATTATGATTACTCGAAGGCTACCTTAAAAGTGAAGCTTTTATGAAGACTAAATATATCTATGATATATATGAAGATGTACTATATCCACCTAGAAATATAATAATATATGAGATGTTTAGAAGCACACCAACGTTATCATTGAGAAATAAGAAATTTGAAATTCCATTTTAGTAAAAATGTAAGTCGTGCAATCAAATACAATAAATGATATAAACATCCAATCGAGTTATTAATGCCGTCTTCAAAAACTGTACTGGACACTGACCCGTGTTCTAGTTCTATCCAAGATGTCCCTTTTCGCCATTCTACATCTATAAAAAATGATATAAATATCAATTCTAGTATTGCATTTCTAGAGAATTAGGTAATGTGACATATTCAAACATGATGACATTGATATCTTCAATTAATACATTACAATAATCCTTAATATCATCAGCCGATTTCCCATGAACTGTTTTTAACATCTCTTCCAATAGATTGGTGTTATCCTTTTTGATCGTAAGAGTATTCTCAAAGATTTAATTCTTCTTTTTAGTCCAGAAGAAGTTATTGCATGTTCGATCAGTGTTCATTTTCTTTTAGATCTACAAGGAAAGCTCAAACATGAAAAAGGTAAGCTCTTCAAGCGGATTCAGAAAATGGATGAGTGTCAATATATGACCAGTAACTATCATAAATATTGGGCATCTAAAATAAGATGTTTTTGTAACCCTTGGCACTTAGAAATCAGAAACAATCTCAGCTAGACACATTCTTTTAAACTAGTTATGGATACTAAGAAAAGTAATGAGTGACTAGTAAAAGGAACAAATATGAAGATACATGTGGTATACTACCACAGAAGTCCCTAGAGATACGAAGATATTATTCAAACATTTGCATTCTTTACCTTTTCTACTCGACGAAAGGTTTTATAATAAGAAAGAAGAGTACAAAGAAGAAAACTATTTGTCTCTAGATTAGAAAAAATTCTATAATTGAGTATATAATTTTGTTCTTGTTAGTGATGCAAAAAAAAAGATCTTTTGCCTTGTACCACATAACAGGAAAGAAATCTTGTCAATCCAACATATATTATCAAAAGAAAAGAAAAAACCCAGATTCCCTTGTAACACAATCTAACCACTTAAAACTAGGGAATGTGCTAAGACAAAATATATCCTGTACAAGAAATCAAAAGGAAAGCTATAAAAATTCTTGTTTTTCCTTTTTGAGAAACTCAAATCTCTACACATTAACTTTTAACAACGGAAACCATGTTAAAGAAGAGTCCCTAGAAAATGTTGACACAATTTTTCTCTCCTGAGATAGAAAAAAGATGAATCTCATGATATTCAAGTAGGTAAATATCACTATGCAACGCTTTAGAATCTACACCAAAAACAATATATAAATCTACCATCTGTAATTTAGTGCACATTATCTTGTATCGTCATTACCTTTATACATCATGAAATAGCAAATTATTGATCATTTGAATGGAAGATTTACATAACAAACAAACAACAAAATACCAAGTGTAATCCCACAATTGAGTTAGTGAAGGTAGAGTGTACATAGACCTTACCACTACCTTGAGAGGTAGATAGGCTATTTCCGATACACACTTGGCTCGAAGAAAAACATATAAAGTAGATCTGAGAAAGGGAAGATTTACAAAACCAACAACAAAATCATATCTAGTGAAATCCCACAAGTGAGGTATGAGGAGGGTAGAGTGTCTATAGACCTTCCCCTAGCTTGAGAGGTAGAGAGGTCATTTCTGACTCACCCTTAACTCAAGGAAAAACATATCAAAGCATATCGAAAAAGGAAAGCTTTACAAAACCATGACAAAAAATCTTAAAGGGAAAGACATGAAAGATCTTAATTTTTCCCTACAAGGAAATAATCATATCTCTAAAGATTAACTTTCGTAAATACAAGCATGTTAAAGAAGAGTATCAAAACACGTCAGCACAACTAGAAGAACTTGATAATCACAAAGCACCAATCAAAGCAAACTTTCGAGTGAATCAATCTATAGTTATACGTTGTATGACCTATGGAAATAAGCATTCAACAAAAAAGGAATCACACACATATATATACTTTAATTGTAGATTGAATCCTTTTTGGTTGAATACTTATTTTTATAGGTGATACAATTTATAACTATAGATTGAATTACTCAAAAGTTTGCTTTGACTGTGCTTTGTGATCATCAGGTTTTGCTAGTTCTGCTGACGTTTTGATACTCTTTTTTAACATGCTTTTTGTTTAGGAAAGTTAAATTTTAGAGGTATGATTAGTTTTTTGAAGGGAAAAATCAGGATCTTTCATGGCTTTCCCTTTAAGATTTTTTTTAGGGTTATATAAAACTTTTCTTTTTTGATTTGCTTTCATATGCTTTTCCTTGAGTTGAGAGTCAATGAGAAATGATCACTCTGCCTCCCAAGGTAGTGTAAAGGTCTATACACAATCTACCCTACCCATACCTCACTTGTGGGATTTCACTAGATATGATGTTGTTGTTGGTTTTGTAAATCTTCTCTTTCTTGATCCGCTTTATATAATTTTCCTTAAGCAAAGTGTATATAGAAAATAGCCTCTCTACCTCTCAAGGTAGGGGTAAGGTCTACGTACCCTCTGTCGTCCCCAAACTCTTTTGTGGGATTACACTTGGTATGTTGTTGTTTGTTGGTTCTGTAACTCTTCCATTCAAATGATCAATACTTTGCTATTTCATGATGTATAAAGGTTCTGACGAGACAAGAGAATGTGCAGTCAATCACAAATGGTTGATTTATATATTATTTTTGGTGTAGATTCTGAAGATATGCAGAGTGATACTGACTTACTTGAATATCATGAAATTCTTCTTTTTTCTATCTTAGAGGAGAAAAATTGTGTCAACATTTTCAAGGGACTCTTCTTTAACATGGTTTCCGTTGTTGGAAGTTAATATGTAGAGCTTTGAGTGTTTCTCGAAAACAAAAACAAAATTGTATAGCTTTCCATTTGATTTCTTGTCGAGGATATATTTTGTATTAACACAGTTCCTAGTTTTAAGTGGATAGATTGTGTTACAAGGGAATTTGGGTGTTTCTTTTCTTTTGATAACAAATGTTGGATTGATAGGATTTCTTTCCCATTATGTGGTACAAGGCCATAAATCTTTTTTGTTTGCATCACTAACAAAAACAAAAGTATATACTCAATGATATAAATGTTTCTTATCTTGAGACGAATGGTTGTTTTCTTTATTCTGTTCTTTCTTATTATAAAACCTTCAGTCCGATAGAAAAGGTAAAGAATGCAAATGCTCTCATAATATGCTAGGGACTTATGTGGTAGTATACCACATGTTTCTTCATGTTTGTTTCTTTTACTAGTCACTCATTACTTTTCTTAGTATCCATAACTGATTTAAAAGAATGTGTCTTGCCGCGATTGTTTTTTGATACTAAGTGTCAAAGGTTGCAAAAAAATCTTATGATTCCCGATATTTATGGTAGTTTTTGGTCATATATTGACACTCCTCCGTTTTCTGAATCCTCTTGGTGAGATTACCTTTTTCATGTTTGAGCTTTCCTTGTAGATCTAAACGAAAATGAACATCGATCGGATATGCAATAACTCCGTCTGGACTAAGAAGGAGGATAAAATCCTTGAGAATACTTTTGCGACCAACTAGGATAACAACAATCAATTGGAGGAAATGACCAAAGCACTTTCTCAGAAATCGGCTGATGATATTAAGGATCACTATAATAGCTTAATTGAAGATATCATTGCCATCAAGCCTGGATATGTCCCATTACCTAATTATCGTGAAATTTAAAACCAGAATTCAAAAGCTTATGTAGAATGGTGAAATGGGGCTTCTTGGACAAAATATGAACACATGTCAGTTTGCAGTACAATTCTTGAGGACGACATTAATAATTTGAATTGATGTTCATATCAATTATTTTAATTGATTGCACCTCTTACATTTTTACTAAAACGGAATTTCAAAATTTCTTATTTCTCAATGACTACATTGTTGTGCTTCTAAACATCTCATATATTATTATACTAGTAAAATTACCTGTGCTTCGCGCGGGAATTGAATATCATGAAATTTATAAATACTTAAAACCTATTAGTAATTAAAACAAAAATATTATATTATTTTTCATACAAGATTACGTAGTAACGAACATTAATAATGTAAAGGAAAATTGAAATTATAATATCTTATTATTTATCCTTAATAACATAACCATAAATTCATAACTGTAAAAAATATACTAGGATCTGTACACGAATATTTAATTGTGCAGAAGAAGAAGAAAAAAAAAAGAATAAGAAGTTTAGAATTTTCGTTGTTTTAAAATTAGGGGAAATACCTCTATTTATAGACAACAAAGGGTAGTGTGAACAAATGTTTGTTGTGCCTTATCGGAAAGGCATAACAATTTGGAAAAGTTGCAACCCATCGGAAAGGTCACAACCTTTTATAAAAGTCACAACCTTTCATAAAAGTCGCAACTCTTCATTGAAGTCGAAATTTTTCATGAAAGTCACAACTTTTCATACAACTTACAACCTTTCATAAAAGTCACAACTTTTCATGAAAGGGAAGGATAGTCTTGGAAATAAATAAATAAAAACAGAATCCTGGTTTGTGGTGGCGCCACATAGGCGGACCTAGGGTTCTTTTTTATATATATACTAGGTAATTTACTCGCTCTTCGCGCGTGCATAAAAATCTTTCGAAGCTTTTGAACAACCTTTCCAATAATTGACTGTTATAAGAAAAAAAAAAGTAAATTTTAGTGGGTTTTAAGAACATTTTAACATAAATTAAATGATTTGATATTATCACATATCTCAAGAATTTTAAATATATAATGAATCTTTAAAAATATGTTGCTATCTAATCATTTTTATCTTTTACATAATTTATCATAATATATGTTTTATGATATAATTGTCTTGTTAAAACTGAGTGATGTTTTTATGTTGCGATTAAACATATTTTTTTCTATTATTTTGTACATGAAGAATATAGAAATGATAATTTTATGGTTAGAAGAAATCCTTGTTAAAAACAAATTATAGAAAAGTTTTGATAATTAATATAAGTTATAAATAAGTTAAGACCGTTAAAATGTACGCACAACAACATAAATAATTTTTTTAGAGACAATCTAGTTGTGTGAGGTCAAACGTTCACCACTTTTCGTTGTTGTTACTTTGTTACCTTAAAATTTTTTATAGAAGAAGAAAAATAAATTTGAAATAACAGCAAAATAATATTGTTGACCCTTTTAGAAATTCATTCTTTGTTAAACTACTACTCTGAAGGCCCTTATAGATGCTTCATCAATGCAACTTTACGATTTTTTCAGAAATATGTATGTATAGTTGTTGCATTTTGAAAGTACAAGTAAATCAAAATGTTGGATTCTAGACTCATGTTAAAGAATATTCTCGAACATTAAAAAATAAAAAATAAGTCTAACCTATTTAACTCAAATGCTCAGAAATGACTTGGGACAAAAAGAACAACAAATCTATGTTAATAGACATATCTTTTGTAGCTTAAGATATTACTTTTATTTAGAGCAGATTTTGTTTCATATTCTTCAAATTAAGCTTGCTGAAAAAAGTCATAACTCACAGTAAAAATAATTAGTAGAGCTAAATGAGAAGGAAAAAAAGAAAAACATTAAAAGGACGAAAGCTTTGTCCAAGTGAGATCATATACATACCAAACGAAAAAAAATCAATATAATTCTAAGGAGACAACAAAATAGCGAGAAAAAACATACATCAAAGGGAGTAAACTATGAGATATCCAATGATGATAGGAAATCAGTCTAACTAGAAAAGTTCTCATGTTTTAAAATAACATACCTCAGAAAATTGACGAACACTTCAATCAACTTTCAATCCTTAAAGTACTCATAATATCCAATGATAAAATTTAGAAAAAATAGATAACAACAACAGAAAAACAAAAAAATGTGGGCATGCAAAGTTATTAACTCTCAGAGGATTTTCTAAAGAACACAAAATCTCATCCTTGTATGTGAAGAAATGATGTTGTTGATGAACAAATTAGAGATTTGTAAGGGCTTTTTTTATTGGGCCTTCAACAATTCAAGTAGAGAAAACTTGCTTGAATAACCAATTAATGTTTGTTATTTAATATGCACTAACAAATACTTATAACAATAATATTGCAGAAACATAAACAACAAAATTTAAAGCATGTACTCAAAAATAACAATTTCGAGCCCACCGAATGCATAGTGTCCCCTTAAGGAAATTATCCCCCCTAGTATCCGAGATTTAAAGGAATAGATCCTCTTAGGAAATAATAATTCTTTTCACCAGTGTATGGATACAAAAAAATGGTGTCAATGAGTCATTCAGCATGAGCAAAGTACACAATTATTTAATTGTCCAGAAGAAGAAGAAAAAGTTCAAAATTTTCATTGTTTTAAAAATGAGAGGAAATTACTTTATTTATAGACAACTAAAGGTAGTGTGAGCAAATGCTTATTATGTCTTATCGGACAGGTCACAACCTTTCGTAAAAGTCATAACTTTTCATAAAAGTCACACCTTTTCATAAAAGTTGCAACTTTTCATAAAAGTCGCAACTCTGCATAAAAGTCGCAACTCTTGATAAAAGTCATAATTTTTCATGAATGGGGAAGACTAGTTTTGGAAATAAAATAAATTAAAAGGGAATCCTGGTTTGTGGTGGCGCCACATAGGCGAGTCTAGGGTTCTCTTTCATGTATATATATATATATATATATATATATATATATATTTCTGGGTGGATAAAGTACATCTTCATAGGTGTATTTGGTCTTAAATCCATCACCAATATAATACAGTATTAATTCCAACTTCTGAGTTCTACAATTTTTTCCGATTAAATATGTAGGTTTTTACTTTTTTTAATTGTCAATGGCTAGGCTTGATTTCATGAGAAGTGGATGAGTGTTTGTAAGACCAAATATTTGTAAGATCATAATTTTGAAATGGATGAGTATTTGTAAGACCGAAACATTGTCTTCTTCAACTTTCTCACAGGCTCCATAGTTTAGCTTAACCCATCTCCCTAATTAGTCTTCTCTATTTCTCACCGACCAACAATACACTTTCATAGAGCCAAAACCCAGAACAATTCGCTTTCGTTTCACCCCATCTCGCCTGCTAACTGTTCTATACAATTCACCAACCAACAACTATCCTTTGGAACAAAATTATCATTGGGTTTATCTGTAATAACATGCCCCATGAAGCAATTTCATTCTATTCTCGATTGAAACATATGGGTTCTTCCGTATATGATCAATATACTTATTCCTCTATTATCAAGGCTTACGTGGAGACCAAACTGATTCTTGTAGGTAATGTTGTGTAGTGCCACATTCTGCTTTCTAGGATTCATCCTAGTAGGATTATTAGTAATTATTTGTTGAATATGTACTCTGCTACTTGTCTTACATTGGATAATGGTTCTGATTATGATATAGTTGAAAGGGTGTTTAGAACTATGCGTAAAAGAAATGTTGTTGCGTGGAATATTGTTTTTTCATGTTGTGAAAGGAAGAGGTTTTCAGAAGTAGTGAGGTGTTCTGTTATGATGAAGAGATTAGGCATTAAGCCAACTGTTGTTAGTTTTACTAATGTTTTTCCTATTGTATAAGAAATATGGGATGTTAGAGTTGCTGATGTTCTTTATGGATTGATTTTGAAATTGGGTAATGCATATGTAAATGACCTGTTTGTTGTTAGTGCTGCTATTGTTATGTAAGCTGAGCTTGGCTGTATTGATTTGGCAACCAAAATATTTGTGAAACAAATACAGAGATCAATCTGGAACTCTATGATTAGCAAGTACATTCAGAACAATTTTCCTTTTAAAGCAGTTGATTTCTTTCTTGAAGTTGTAGAAGCAGAGGATGATGTTACTACTGATGATGTGACATTTGTATCTGCTCTTATGGCAACTTCACAGTTGCAGCATTTGGAGTTTGCCCAACAGCTACATGCATGTCTGCTAATGAAATGCGGGGATTCACAGGTTATTTCGCTTAATGCTATGATAGCCACATATTCTAGGTGTAACCATGTTGGCAATTCATTGAAAGTTTTTAATGGAATGAAGGAAAGAGATATAGTGTCATGGAACACTATGGTGTCTGCTTTGGTATAGAACAAACTGGATAATGAGGCTTTGATGCTCGTATATGAGATGAAAAAGCTATGGGTTGCAATTGATGATATAACAATTACCATCCTGCTTTCTGCGGGATCAAATCTTAGGGACAGGGAAATTGGTAAATAGACTCATGCTTATCTTCTGAGGCACAATATTCAATTTGAAGGGATGGTGAGTTACCTAATAGACAAGTATGCCAAATCTAATATTATTAGAGAAGAACAAGCAATATTCCAGTCAAACTTCACATATGATAAAGATCAAGCCACGTGGAATGCTATGATTGCTAGAAACACTCATAATGGATTAATTGAACAATCCCTTCTTGTCTTCAAGGAGATACTTGAGCAGAATGTGAAGCCAAATGTTGTGGCCTTAGCATCAATCCTCCCATCATGCATCCAGTCAGGAACTATAGCAATAGGCAAGTAGCTACATTGTTTTGCAATTTGCAATTTGTTTGAGAACAATATTTATGTAGTTTCTGCTTTGGTAGACATGTATTCAAAATCAAGAATCATTGATTATGCTGAAAGTGTTTTCTAAAATCTCCTGAGAAGAACTCTGTGACATATAAAAATGTGAGTTTGGGATATGGCCTTCATGGGATGGGTAGGAAAGCTTTAACACTGTTCTACTCTTTGCGGGAAAATAGTTTAGAACTAGATGATGTTACCTTTGTAACAGTCCTGTCTACCTGTAGCTACACTGGATTGGTTGATTTAGGCCTTCAAATATTTGAGCTGAAGGGTGAACAATATGGGCCATCAGCAAAGCACTATGCTTGTGTGGTTGACATTTTATGAAGAGTTGGACGGTTGGATGATGCTCATAATTTTTCTAAACAGCTGGGTGTTGAGAGTAATGTCTTGGGAATATGGGGATCACTCCTTGCAGCCTGCAGAGTGCATAGACATTTTTAATTGAGGAAAATTATTTCCCGTAAGCTGTTTGAATTAGAGGGGAGTGATGGAATTTCTAGTTATCATGTTCTACTATGAAACATATATGCAGAGAAAGGAAACTGGCAGTCTGTAGATAATGTCAGAAGAGGAATGTGCAAAATGGGATTGTCAAAGGAGGTTGGGTATAGTGTGATTGATACTTCTGGATATCTATAGTATTTTGTATATAAAGATAAGAAGCATTCTCACTAGTGCATGATATATGATATGTTTGGATATATAGCCATCAATATGAAGGATGCCGGCTATCCTAAACTTGAACTAGTAGAAGAGTGGATTTATGGGGTAGACGAATAACAATCTATTTGTTCTCCCACTATGTTGTTGTTCTCTGACTATGTACCTTTGTAACACCTCAAAATATTCTAAAGCAAGGGTCCAAGGAAGGCTTCAAGGACGGTGGAAGAGTCCACGGTCAGTGAACCCAACCTTGAACCCAAGCCTTGATTCTATGGCAAGGGTCCAAGGACGGTGGAAAAGTCCACGGCCGGTGAACCCAACCTTGAAAAAAATATTCTAAGCCAACGTTCTAATAAAGGGTTCAAGGAAGGTGGAAGAGTCTATGGCCGGTGAACCCATTCTTGAAACCAAGCCTTGTGAAAACTATTCTAAGGCAAGGTTCTAGGGAAGGGTTCAAGGACTGTGAAAGAGTCCATGGCCGGTGGACCCATCCTTGAATCCAAGCCTTGTGAAAAATATTCTAAGGTAAGGTTCTAAGGAAAGGGTTCAAGGACGGTGGAAGTGTCCACGGCCGGTGAACCCAACCTTGAACCCAAGCTTTGTGAAAAATATTCTAAGGCAAGGTTCTAAGGAAGGGTTAAAGGACGGTGGAAGAGTCCATGGCCGGTGAACCCATCCTTATGAAAAATATTCTAAGGCAAGGTTCTAAGGAAGGGGTCAAGGACGGTGGAAAAGTCCACGGCCGATGAACCCATCCTGTAAAGGTACCAGTCAGTTAACTTTATCAAGTTTATATGAGTAATTTCCTATGCATCTTATACCTAAACTAAATCATTTTAATACTAACACTAGACCTTATATAATTATTTTCTAAGTCAAAATACACCCATTCACTCCATTGTTTGCCAATAACCAATTCAAAACCACAAAGTTCATCTTCTATACTAAATTTCTCTCTTTAGATTTCAAAGAAGAAGATGAGTAGAATTGGAGCTAGGGCTTGAAAACCCAACTATTTCACTCAATTTCTTTGGAGAATCATAATTAAGGTATGTCAGTCCTTCATCCTTAGATAATCTCCATCCAAGGAGTCTCTCCTAATTCAATTTCAAAACTAGTGATTTCCCCAAAGTTAGGGTTTGACTTCAATCTTGTGGGTTCTTTCCAAAAATGGTTTTAATGGTTGATTTATGATGGATTATTATTGAATTGATAATTTATTATTGATTTATGATGATTTACCCCAAGAACCCATGAAATCCCTAATTTCTCAAATTTTGATCTTATGATGTGATTTGTTGATTTTAGAAGGATGATATGAGATTATGCTTGCTATAGTTGGGTTACTTGGATCATGTTATCATTCATGTCTAATGTAGTAATTCTCAATATGTTGACGGATTGTGGCCTTGAAGGGTAAGATATGTGAATTATGCATGACTATGAGATATATGAATATGCTTTATGAACACTTTGAGAGTAAAGTGAATATGTTTATGATCTAGTTATTGTGTTGATGGATAATTATCCTTATGTTTACAATTATGTATGAATATGGTATGAGGTGAGAGGTGTTCTCACAATATGATGATTCTAGGGTTAAAAGACTATTCTCACCTAATGAATCTAGGAGCTATAGTATGATTATGTTGGATTGAGTTTCAAGACATTCTTCCATGATTATGAATTTAAGTCAAGACTTAATATGTAAATTGTGGGAATCAATGCTTAGCACCGAGTGGATATTAATATAAAATGGAAGCTCTTCCGTTAGTTGAGGTTGGGTTTTCCTAGTAGTAATCTCTTGGGATGGAAGCTCTTCCATTAGTTGAGGTTGGGTTTTCTAGTAATAATCCCCTTATCCCATAACTATGTGCCCTCATCGGTCTTTAGCTAGTGGATCCATATAAGCTAAGAGTATGGTTCTACCTTAGGCAAGTAGGACAACCCCTTTTCGGTGTGGGGTAGACACCAGATTTCATGTTTAGCTCACATGGTCTATGTCGGTTAAGGCCTATTCCCTAGTATGTTTATATGAACAAGAATATGATTTATGGACCATAGCTACTCAAGAAGCTTTACACAATATGGATAGGATTACGGGATCTTACTCATGCATTGCACAAGTAGACTTTGGGGGTACTTATGATATGTTGCCATTATGATATGATACTCTATGTATGACAATATAGTTTATGACATGTTTTCCAATGTATCCATGATGAGTTCAAACTTGGTAAAGTGCATGGTTTTCAACCAAAATGTCATGTTTAGAATGTTTTCAATGATTTCTTGCATGGCTATCATACTTGGTGCATTTTTGTACTAACTCATATTTTCTACATTTTTCCATAATTGTAGGGTCCGGTTCTTGAAGTGATCTCCTTCTTGGTCAAAGCTTGGATCGACTATTCTCCTAGCTTTCGGTGCGTCCTCATGGTTTGAGGACGGATGATGATTTTCTAGTTCCTTTATTGTATCTTCATTTGAGATCTATGTTGTAAGGGTTGTGACCCTATTTGGTACTTTGATTGTATTAGATAGCTAATCGAGACAAGTCTAGACTTCCGCTTGGCTTTTCTGGAAAAAATTCTTAAGACTTGAAAATGCGTTTTACTCTTTATTGTTCTTTACATATGTTATAATATGCTAAGTGGATTACATGGTTCCTTTTGATGTTCTATGTGCCTGCCTTGTTACGTCTACGGAGTACCCTTGGGTCATGACAAACTTGGTAATCAGAGAAAAAGGTTTAGAATTATTCTAGGATGATGTATCATAAGCCACGTCTAGTAGAGTCTTGTTCATGAGTGTGAAGCGCGCCACATTTATGAATGAGAGGCTATAAAATGTTTAGGAAATTTCACTTCCTTCATTACTCCTAAGTCGTGCTATAAAGTTTTCCTTCTAATCCTCCTCTTGTGTCTTAAGGAAATGTATACACGAAGGGCTAACGTAAGAAGGGTGGAAGAGGAGGATATGAATCAAGGAGTTCCTCAAGGTAATCAAGCTCTTCAAGTTATCCAAGCTCTGGTTGATCCCGTAATGGAGAATGTGACATATGCAGAGTTTAGGTCTACTATCCAATTGTTGGCTCAAGTTATGACAACCCAAGTTAATAGGGAGGTGGTTGCTCCTATGAACACTAATGTAAATTCTGCGGCTTCTATATTGAGGGATTTTGCTAAAATGTACCCTCCCGTGTTTCTTGGTTCCAAAGTGGGAGAGGATCCACAAGAGTTCTTGGAAGAGGTTTATAAGATAATTGATGCCATGGGGGTGACTTCGGTAGAGAAAGTGGAGTTAGCCGCCTATCAATTGAAGAGTGTGGCTCAAGTATGGTATACTCAATGGAAGAATAATAGGCCGATAGGAGCGGGTCTAACATAGTGGGAAGTGTTCAAATCAGCGTTCCTTGATAGGTTCTTTCCCCGTGAGTTGAGGGAAGCTAAGGTTGAAGAATTCATTAACCTTCGTCAAGGAGGTATGACTGTTCAAGAATATTCTCTAAAGTTTACTCAATTGTCCAAGTATGCTCCGGCTTTGGTGGCAGACTCAAGGGATATGATAAGTAGGTATTTGACGGGTGTGTCTAGATTGGTGAGAAAAGAATACCGTTTGACAATGGTTCATGATAATATGGATATCTCACGTCTCATGGTATATGCTCAACAAATGGAGGAAGAGAAACTCCAAGACAAGAATAGGGAGATGAAAAGAGCTAGAACCGGTGACAGGAATTTCTCCAATGCTAGGTCCGATGGAAAAGGTCAAACAAGGTTCAAACAAAGGTTCTCCAACCAAGGATCCTCTAGTTCTCCTCTAAGGGTCAATAATGATAGGGTATCCAACCCTAAACCTCAAGGAGGTAATAGTGGTGGTTCGTATGCTGCTAGGGCTAATTGTGTAAAATGTTGTAGAAAACATGAAAGCAAATGCTTAGTTTGCTCGGATGGGTGCTATGGTTGTGAAAAGAGTGGACACAAGATGAGAGATTTCCCGGTACTCATGGCCAAGGGGAGAGGAGGCAAACAAGCTCCTCCAAGCGGTTCTAACTCCAATGCCCAAACGAAAAACTGCTTTTATTCTCTTCAATCCCGAGGTGACCAAGAGAGCTCCCTGGATGTGGTGACCGGTATGCTAAAAGTCTTTTCTATTGATGTATATGCCTTGTTAGATCTCGGTGCTACTTTGTCCTTTCTGACACTTTTTGTGGCCATGAATTTTGAAATACTCCTCGAAGTGTTAGTAGAACATTTTTTGGTCTCTACCCTAGATGGTGACTCGGTGGTGGCTAAGAGAGTCTATAGAAGTTTTCCTATTTCCTTGTCCCATAAGTTTACTTTGGTGGACTTGGTAGGGTTAGACACGTTAGACTTTAATGTGATTTTGGGTATGGATTGGTTGCATGCATGTTATGCTTCTACAAATTGTAGTACTCGGATGGTTAAATTCCAATTTCCAAATGAGCCTAACTTAGAGTGGGAGGGGGGAAATTATGTCCCTAGAGGTCAAATTGTTTCTTGTCTTAAAGCTATGAAAATGATCTCCAAAGGGTGTGTTTACCATCTTGATAGGGTTATGGATGTTGAGTCCAAAACCGCTTCTTTAGAGTCGATTTCGATAGTGAATGACTTCCCAAAAGTTTTCCCCGATGACTTGCCCGGTATTCCTCCCGAGCAGGAAATAGATTTTGGTATTGACCTTCTTCCGGATACGCAACCTATCTCCATTCCCCCTTATAGAATGGCTCCGGCGGAGTTTAAAGAGTTGAAAGAGCAACTAAAAGATTTGCTAGAGAAAGGTTTTATTCAACCGAGTATCTCTCCATGCGGTGATCCGGTGTTGTTTGTAAAGAAGAAGGATGGGTCTCTTAGAATGTGCATTGATTATCGTCAATTGAATAAACTGACCATTAAGAACAAGTATCCTCTTCCGAGAATTGATGACTTGTTTGACCAACTTCAAGGGGCTAGCTATTTCTCAAAAATTGACCTTCGTTTGGGTTACCATCAATTAAGAGTGAGAGGTATTGATATTCCTAAGATGACCTTTAGGACCTGATATGGTCACTATGAATATCTGGTTATGTCCTTTGGATTGACAAATGCCCTGGCGATATTCATGGACTTAATGAATACAGTGTTTAGGCAATACCTAGACATATTTGTGATCATTTTTATTGATGATATCTTGATTTACTCAAGGAATGAAAATGAACACGTGGACCATTTAAGAATTGCGTTGCAAGTTCTTAAGGACCATCAGCTTTTTACAAAGTTTAGCAAGTGTGAATTTTGGCAAAGGTCCATAGCTTTCCTTGGTCATATCATGTCAAGCAATGGTATTGAGGTAGATCCTATGAAGACGGATGCGGTCAAGAGTTGGCCTATACCTCTAACTCATTCTGATATTAGCAGCTTTTTGGGTTTGGCTAGTTACTATAGGAGGTTTGTTGAGGGGTTCTCCTCTATTGCTTCTCCTTTGATGACTTCGACTCAAAATAAAGCTAAGTTTGAGTGGTCGGAAGCTTGTGAGAAGAGTTTTTAAGAGTTGAAAGATAGACTTACTTCTGCTCCGATGTTGACCTTACCGGAGGGTACATATAGTTTCGTAGTATATTGTGATGCCTCAAGAGTAGGATTGGGATGTGTCCTCATGCAAAACGGTAAAGTGATTGCCTATGCTTCAAGGCAACTCAAAGTACATGAGAAGAATTATCCTACCCATGATCTTGAATTAGAGGCGATAGTATTTGCCTTGAAAATATGGAGACATTACTTGTACGGAGTCCATGTGGATGTTTTCACCGATCACATGAGTCTTCAATATGTGTTTAGTCAAAAGGAGTTGAATCTCCGACAAAGAAGGTGGTTAGAACTTATGAAGGATTATGATATGAGTGTCCTTTACCACCCCGGCAAAGCTAATGTGGTAGCGGATGCACTTAGTAGATTGTCCATGGGTAGTGTGGCTCATGTAGAAGATGAAAAGAAAGAATTGGTTCGTGAGGTGCATAGATTGGCCCGACTAGGTGTCCAATTAGAGGATTCCACCAAGGGTGGTGTCATGGTCCACAATGGTTCTGAATCGTCTTTTATGATGGATGTGAAGTCCAAACAAGATCTTGATCCTATATTAGTTGAGTTGAAAGAGTCGGTACTTAAGAAGTTCGTTGAGGCTTTTTCCCGGGGGAGATGGGGTGCTTAGGTTCCAAGGTCATTTATGTGTTTCGGATGTTGATGGCTTGAGGGAATAAATTTTAGAGAAAGCTCATAATTCTTGGTATTCTATTCATCCAGGAGCGACCATGATGTACCGTCATCTACGGGAAGTCTATTCGTGGAATGGTCTGAAGAAAGATATTGTGGGATTTGTAACTAAATATCCTAATTGTCAACAAGTCAAGGTTGAGCATCAGAGACCGTGAGGCTTGTCCCAAGATATAAGTATTCCCACTTGGAAGTGGGAAGATGTAATAAGGACTTTATTGTGGGTTTGCCTCGCACCTGAAGGCAACATGATTTTATTTGGGTCATAATAAATAGGATGACAAAATCAGCCCACTTTATTCCCATCAAGGTTTCTCATTCGGCGGAAAACTATGCCAAGTTGTATATAAGAGAGATAGTGAAGTTGCATGCGGTTCATTTATCTATTATTTCGGATCGGGGTACTCAATTTACTTTACACTTTTGGAAGTCATTCCAAAAAGGGCTTGGTACTAAGGTTAAGCTTAGCACAACTTTACATCCCCAAATCGATAGGCAAGTGGAGCGTACCATACAATCATTGGAAGATATGTTAAGGGCTTGTGTTATAGATTTCAAGGGTAATTGAGATGACCACTTTCCATTAATAGAGTTTGCCTACAATAATAGTTATCACTCAAGCATCGGTATGGCTCCTTTTGAAGCTTTGCATGGTAGGAGATGTAGGTCTCCGGTTGGTTGGTTTGAGGTAGGTGAAATTGCTTTAATAGGTCCCGAGCTAGTTTATGACGCCATTGAGAATGTTCGGCATACTAGAGAGAGGTTGGGAAACGCTCGAAGTAGAAAAAATTCTTATGCCGATGTGAGAAGAAGGGATCTAGAATTTGAAGTTAATGATTGGGTCTATTTAAAAATCTCACCCATGAAGGGTGTGATGACATTTGGCAACAAAGGGAAACTTAGTCCCCGGTATGTAGGCCCATATCAAATTTTGAAGCATATTGGAAAGGTTGCCTATGAGTTGGATTTGCTAAATGAGTTGGCTCCGGTATTTCATGTTTCTATGCTTAAGAAGTGTATTGGAGATCCATAATCCATTATTCCCTTAGAAGGATTAGGAGTTGACGAAAGTCATTCATATGAAGAGGTTCCAGTAGAGATCCTAGACCGGCAAGTCAAGAGATTGAGAAACAAGGAAGTAGCTTCCGTGAAGGTTTTATGGAGAAATCAGTTAGTTAAGGGTGCTACTTGGGAGGCTGAGGCCGATATAAAGTCCTGATATCCTCATCTCATTCCTTCAACTCCTATTCAAGCATGAGGTAAGTAGTTCCTCTTGAGTTTTAGTGTTTTGGGAGTCATGTGTGGTCTAGATGTTTTTTCCATGATTTCCTTATGTTATGCATGTTTTTGATGAAATTCATGTTTAGTAAGAAAATGAGTTTCATGATTTATGTTCCTCATGTTGATTGTGAATTTAGTATGAGTTGCCTATTTGACTTTATGAGTTGAGTTGATGAACATGCTTTAGTATGCTTCCGAGAGTAATAGCATATTGGCTCCATGATATTGTGTTGAGCATGCTTTTAGTTGGAGAAGGTAGTTCCTCCTATGAATTTAAGAAATATTGAGTTCCATGCATAATGGGCTGTTAGATGTAGTTCATATTTCCTTGTGTTGGATTTATTATGTTTGTGATGGAGTTGATGTATCCTCCTTTGAATTTTGCCTTATTTTGATGTTGCATATATGATGGGCTGCTAGTCTTGAGTCTTTACTTCCGTAAGGTGTCTAGATTGTCATTTGAGGACGAATGTTCCCAATAAGGAGATATTGTAACACCTCAAAATATTCTAAGGCAAGGGTCTAAGGAAGGGTTCAAGGACGGTGGAAGAGTCCACAGTGAGTGAACCCAACCTTGAACCCAAGCCTTGTGAAAATATTCTAAGGCAAGGGTCCAAGGAAGGGTTAAAGGATGGTGGAAGAGTCCACGGCCGGTGAACCCAACCTTGAACCCAAGCCTTGTGAAAAACATTCTAAGGCAAGGTTCTAAGGAAGGGTTCAAGGACGGTGGAAGAGTCCACGGCCGATGAACCCAACCTTGAACCCAAGCCTTGTGAAAAATATTCTAAGGCAAGGTTCTAAGGAAGAGTTCAAGGACGGTGGAAGTGTCCACTGCCGGTGAACCCATCCTTGAACCCAAGTGTGACGCCCCAAACTCAAGGGGCGCAACTGGTTCCTAATGCTAGAATTCATGCCCGAGCCGACCCTACTGAACCATTTTCTACTAGAGCATGGCAGCCACACACATTTAAGGAAACAAACAAGTAAATCTCGGCTTAAAACTAAGCCCTTGGCAGGCAAGGCCCCTATCAACTGATCTATAAAAGAAAAAACTACTCCGAAGATTTCATATAAATAAATAGCCAACTAGCACAGAAGTTTTGATTGGGCCGTCGTGGCCACTATGATATCTAAACAAAAACTCAAAGCAAGAATATATCAATACAATACATCAAATAACTCACAAGTTTCAACAAAGCAACAACCTAGGCCAGTATGGCTATAACGTAGCTATACACTGATGAGTCAACAAATTTGACTCATTTAGGGATTTATTTTGATAGAAATAGTGTCCTCAAATGCTTATTTTGTCTCAATATCCGATGAAAACTCTTAAGTTTCAGGTATTTGATGTTTGGGTGGAATCATGGACACTTAGGAGCAAAAAGGCGGAAAAAAACGAAGAAGTTAAAGCCTGAGCATCGCCAAGCACACTTGGCGACTCGTCGAAGGGACGCACTACGCTCTTTGTTCCAGTACGTGAAGCCCTGAAGAAGAAGGATCAAAAGGCGATGAAGGAGCAGTCGGTGTTTCGCTGAATATTTCCACGAAGAAGTACTATACCGCCCAATGGTCCAGAATGTGAAGATGCTGAAGGAAAGCACGAAACGGCGATGAAACAGAAGAAGGGCGAGTCGCCGAGTCATTCGGCGACATCGACTAATCTAGCCAAAAGATTCGCCAGCACTATTTTCTGAAGTCTATAAATCCTAAACTTATTATTAATTTTAGAGAGTCAAACATTTATTTTATTTTCCATAATAGAATAGTACTTTTTGGGATATTTTCTCTCAAGTTTCGAGAGGGTTTTGTAGGAAACTTGAAGAGAAAATGATTTCACCTTCCCCAAATTGGAAGTGGGTCTTGTCCATTCTTTTTCCTTTACTTAAATCAAGGTTTAATTTCTTATACCCATTTGATTTTAGTATCATTTTAGGTGTATTTTGTTATTTCTTGATGTGTGGCTAAAAACCCCCATTCTTGGGGTGTAATTTAGAAAATATGTGATGATATTGTTGTTGTGTCTTGCTTGCTGATAGGTTAGATGTATTTTAATGGTGATTTCACCTAGTGGTTGTGGTTTAATTTAATGGGT
>JAJOOF010019932.1:0-29004 GCA_029582545.1 Solanum lignicaule | reverse complement strand
AAGAACAGAAGAACATAAATTAATTCACAAATCTAAAATCTGTAACACATACCAGAATCTGGAAAAACAGAAAGAAGATCAAGCCCACTGAATGCACAGTGTCCCCTTAAGGAAATTATTCCCCTCTAGTATCTGAGGTTTGATTTGGAATATGTCCTCCCAGGATAGAATGATCTCAATCACCAGTGTATTGATACCCAAAATGCTGGTGTCAGCAAGCCACTCAACGGCAGTAAAGTACACTTAGAATACTAGATTTAGTAGTAGAAGAAGAAGTCCATAAAAATTGGTTTTGTTAAAATGAGAGGAAATTCCTCAATTTATAGAAAACAAAGGGTAGTGTGAAAAGGTTCTTATTGTGCCTTACCGGAAAGGTCACAAACCTTTGAAAAGTCACAATCTTTCGGAAAGGTCATCACCTTTCATAAAAGTCACAACTTTTCACAAAAGTCACAACTTTTCACAAAAGTAGCAACTTTTGATAAAAGTCACAACTCTTCATAATAGTCGCAACTTTTCATCAAAGTCACAACTCTTCATAAAAGTCGCAACTCTTCATTTTCCATTCACACCTTTTAAAACCCAACAAAAGTTTGCTCCAAATTGGCAAGGTCCATATCTTATCAAGGAAGTGTTGTCCAAAGGAACATTGTACCTTACTGATGTGGAGAGAAAAATCATAGGCATAATTGATAATGCAAACACATTCAAAAGATACTACATCTAATGTGTTTGAAGATACAGTGACAAACGACTATTGGCATTTTATGGTTGGGAAAATGAAGGCCCCTCGTTCCAAAGAAATAAAAAAAATCAATCCATCAAAAGAAAAATCTTCTCTTTGAAAGTTTGAACTACGTTAGTACGGATTCTGAAAGGATACATAGGCAACCCTTTTGGGTTCGGTCATACCATCAAAAAATTTAATGTTACATTATTCATAAGAAATGGGATATTTTTTTTATTTGGTTACAATAGTTCCAAAATTGTAGTTATGTTCGGCAAATGAATTTATTATTAGCTCTTTAAGAATACCATATTCAATACGTTTTGTGTAGACAATTGATCATCAAGAGAAAAAAGATAGTTATAAGTGAAAACCCTTGCTGGCACATTAAGACAAAAAGATTTTAAAAAAAAGAAGAGTCTTATCGGGAAAACCTTCGAAGACACCATAATGTGACAAGAGAGAGGATCTTATCGCTGAAAAATCTCACGAGCACCTTAAGATAATAAGAGAGAAAATTATGAAAATGGTTAATTGGAGAACCTCGAAAGAGCACCGCTTGTCAACCCCTCTACATGAAGTGCTGCTAGGATACATAAATCAATTTCACATTCATAATGTTCAGACTTTGAGAACTAGACAACTCAAACAGATCAAGATTCAAATACAAAGTGCATGTCATGGTTCATTCAAAGTTGACATATGCCTCTAGATAAGTTCTCTTTGTCTTTTTCCTCAAAAGGAATACCCTTTGTTAAGTATAAGGCTGTCTTACTTCAATCTTTTAATATTCTCAAATCTAACATTTTTTAGTCCCTTTCGATATAATCTTGTTTCAAAGAAAAGAAATAAGGTTGCAAAGCTAAAGACGGTTTCCCCAAAAGGCAAAGTTGAGTACCTGAGTCAATATGGAATTGATCAAGGACTAAAGACACCTGGGATCTTTTCCCAAAAAAAATTGTGAAGGAATACGATAAAGCCTCTTAAGTTTGAGAAAAAATTTAAAAGGGAAATTTGTTCTCTAGGAAATCAAATACACCATGGAATTAATTAGTACTAAGAACATAAAGGTCTCTGATTAACAAAGAGGAAACTTTAGAAAAGTGGTTTAGCTAAGGATTTGAGTTAGAATTTGACAAATTGGTTGAAAGTACGGACAAGTCATCAGAACATCAAGGACGCAAACCAACTATCACTTCTAAACTATCAATTTTCTCTTTCTTTTGTTCAACAATGGGATAAAAGAAAATGCAATATTACAAGTCAGAAAGATGAAACATCATAAAAGAAGTTCTTAAAAGTCTTCACAATTTTGGTGTTTCATCAGATGCTATTTGTATTTTTGCCTCTCAATTCGAAAACTTCAAGTAATATGTCCAGTCTCATTCCCTCATTTGGAAAACATGTCATAGTTGGAAAAATCATGTGCAACACACCAGTCTTTCATTCATGTGAAATATGCACCAGTCTTTCATTTATGTGCAATATACACCAGTACTGTATTCCTTAATATGCACCATATACTTATCTTGGGAAATATGCACCAGTCTTTCATTTATGTGCAATACGCACCATATTCATACTTTGGGTAATACGCCCCAATATAATGTCAATCAACAAGGACAATACTTTCCATTTGAAACTCTCGGGGCAATATTCCTCATTCTCCCTTTTCTTCCTAGAATTATATGTCCTAGTTTGATATTCTCATATCTGTTTTTTTTTCTAGAAAAAGCACAATTTGTTTGGAGATTTCATTTTGTAACATTACATTTTTAGTTTCTATGTCTAACTCAATTCAAACACATGCACTTGAGAATGATCCTCAATATGCCAAGAGAGCATCAAGATCAATCTTAAGAATGACGCTCAAAGCAAGTCAAAAATAAACACACAATCCTCAAAAGACACATCAAGTAGCTCGGGATCTTGTAACTTCTTGAATATAGTGAAGCATAGTTATCTAGGTCTTTTTTTATTTTGTAATTATAGACAGTAGATGGTGACAAACAACAACAAGCAACTTTTTGACCACTATGTTCGATTGTTTTAGCTATCGAATTTTCACGAACTACATTGACCTAATTTCCTTCTAGCCAAGGATATGTAGGCAACCTCGAAAGCAAGGTTTTGTCATATTTTTCAAAATTGCTTTCAATGGAGGTTGAAATAATAATAAATTATCCATTTAGTTCACTTTCTTTGGTTGAAAAGCTCTTCATTATTCCAAACAAAGAGGGGCATGTTGTGAACATCTAATTTTTTCCGTATTTAAATTACACCTAGAATATATATAGTAATGTCATTTCTCATATTTAATTGTTATTTGAATTTTTTTAATTTTTTTATATGTTAAAAATTGAATTGGGTGAAAGGACTCATCAATTTTTATTGAATTGGACTAATTTGAATCCAGTTCTGACAACCCAATAGGTTTAAAACCCAGTCCAATAACTATGACTCAGATTTAATCTCTAGCATTTATAATTTATTGATCTAATGATCAAATTTTTGGGTCATTTACCTTCCTTGAACCCTCATTTGAACTTATACTTGGTCAAATTTTTGGGCTATTTTACAACTCCAAATTATGCATAATACTTTAAGACTCAAACGTTAGGCTCTAGTTTCACCTATTAATTTTCCGGGTGTTACAGAAAGGCATCCCATACTACCCCTCATACTAAGCATTACCTTGAAGTCATCCAAGTCATACTTACCATCCTTTGGTCTCACTATTAGCTTACTCCATATAGACAATCGAACTATCACCTTTAGTCAATCTTATCACGGAAGACAACTATAGCAACAATCCATCAAAACATGCATCATACAAAAGAACACTTTATTGAATAACCTTAAGTTATACTTATGCAATGCATGAATAGATTCCCATAATACTATTCATGCTCAGTCCTCCTTTTTGGTCCTCATACTAATATATCTTGGTTTGGAACCTAGTTCCTCTCTTTAACTTTAGAACACTATGAGGTACTCCCTTAAGCACATCTTAGTTCATTATTAGGTTTAACCCTATGAGACGCTTCTTTAAGCATGTCTAAGTTCATTATTAACATGGACCCTATGAGATACTACCTTAAGCATGTCTAAGTCCATTTATACTCTTGAACACTATGAGGTACTTCATTTATGTTTTTGAACACTATGAGATGCTTCCTCACGCATGTCTTAGTTCATTAGATATGAATATTGCTACTAGAAACCTTAACTCAACTATGTGAAGGCTTTCATCTCATGAAACCTAACCTTGGGAAAACCCACACTCTACTATGTAAGAGTTCCCCCTTCAACTTGGATAGTCCTCACATCAACTAGGTGTGGATTTCCTTTCAACTAGGAGCTCGGACCCTATCTTGTTTGATACTCCATCTCATTGTCAATATCCACTTGGGGTCAAGTATACACCCCCAAGATTTCACTATTAAGCCTTGCTTAACATTCATGTCGCATGGAAGGATTTCCTTGACAACCAATCATGTTAAAGTGATTCTATCACTTCATACTTTCAAGCATTCATAAGGTAGGTTAGCTGAGTATAGGCCTTTCACCACAATTCTACCTAATAGACTTCTATTCATCACATTAACTTTACTCTTAAAGCCCTTGTGATTCAACATCCATAACTACAAGACTTACTCTCAAAGCTTTACTTCATTCTATCATCATCCATATCTAGATCACAAAACATTCAACCACATTCTTCATGAATAGGTGATTTTAGTCATAAATCATCATGTAAGTTCCAATCTCAAGCCTTACTAAACAAGACACATCATATTCACATTAGTCTAGTTCAATTCATGTATATAGGTTTCTAACCTACTTGATCGACTTTCATAAAAAGGATGGTATTGCTTTTTGGATTGGTACTCCAATTATAATCAAATCTACATTGATCTGAAAGACCAAGAGAAAACCACCTTCACCTACCCATATGGAACTTTTGCTTTTCAATGGATATCGTTTGGGTTATGTAATGCTCAAGCAACGTTTCAACATTGCATGCTATCTATTTTCACTAACATGGTGGAAGATTCAATGGAAGTCTTCATGGATGACTTCTCCTATTGTGGGTTATACTTTTGAAGCATGTTTAGCACACTTGGGAAAAGTTCTTCAAAGATGTGTGGAGACAAATTTGGTCGTAAATTGGGAAAAATTCCACTTCATTGTTAGGGAAGGTATAGTTCTTGGTCACAAAGTGTCACAAAAAGGGCTGGTCCTAAGTTTCTTGGGGCATGTCGGCTTTTACCGAAGGTTCATCTAAGACTTCTAAAAAATTGCACACCCTTTATGCAAACTTTTGGAGAAGGAGGTGAAATTCAACATTGATGATGCGTGCATGGTGGCCTTCAAGTATTTGAAAGACAAATTGATCTCCACCCCGATTATCATTAGTCCCAATTGGTCAGAACCCATCGAAGTGATGTGTTATGCAAGTGGCATAGCACTAGGTGTCATGTTAGGGAAAAAACACAACAAAATATTTCACCCCATTTACTATGCAAGAAAAACTCTAAATGGTGCTTAACGTAACTACATAGTTACAGAACAATAATTACTTGCGATAGTATATGCGTTTGAGAAATTTCGACATACTTGCTAGGTACTAAAGTGGTTGTTCACATGCAGCTCTACATTATTTGGTGGCAAAAAAGGATGCCAAGCCAAGATTGATAAGGTGGGTGCTATTGTTGGAAGTCGAGACATCCTACCTTTTGGTGAGTAATCAAAACTTGTTTTTTTTAGCTGAGTAGTGTTTAGTACTTTTAGAATTTCTCGTTCTGTATAACTCCTTTTTCGGTGAATAAATATGATTTGGAAAGCTGATTCCTATACCTACAACTCTTCTGTTTATGGTAAACTCTAATTTAGCTTTTATGACAAAAAATAAGGGACGCAACATATGACATGTTCTGTCCAGATTCTGGATTTTGAAATCCTGTATGTTCAACTGTTAGTGTTTTGATTATATCTTTTTGTACAAAGCGTCTTTTGCAGTGATTCTTGATTATGTGCAAGCTTAAGAGATGTACCTACATCTTTTATAAAGGATATAAATTCCATTTTGGCCGTTTTCTGTTTCAAATCTAAGTTGCGACATGAAATGCCTTTATTGGATAGAATTTCTATTTTTGGAGTATAGTCGTATTTGTACAGGTTAGGCTTACTTGTGATGATAACCCTGTGTTACGCCATCATTATTGAGCTACTAGAAAGTAAATAAGTTATTGAATTCATTTTTTAAGGTTGTATATCCTCGTGTACGAGTTGAAGACTTTGACACGATGGTTGGTCTACGATTTGAACTCGTGAAGTTGTGTTGGACCATTTTTGTGCTAAAGAACTAAGGTTTTTGTATAATCTTATATTTGTACTCTTTTTACCTGCTGGTATATCTGAAAGTTTACTTTGGTACCTTGGTTACCTCTTGTCACTTTGCATTGTCGTATTGGTGTTCTTTAATACATTAAAGACGCTTGTGTAACTCGCCCACTTGTACGGATTGTTTGATCACTTGGAACTCTTGTTGGGACCTTGTCCTTCTTGTGGCTGTGAGTTTGTCACTCTTGGCATGCCTTTTGATTCGGATCATTTACCATCTTGAATCTGGATTTTTAGTCCGTTTTAAGAATGGAAGTTGTCCATTTTAAGTATGAACTTGAAAACCATTTTTAATATGGTTCTTGGTTCTCTTGATTATTGGATTTTGACCCTTCTTGATACCTGCTTGTGCTTGGTGTGACGACATGATGTATATATTGGGTGAGCCTTGTTGTTGAATCTCTTGGAAAACTGTGATATGGGCGTTCTTGACATTTGGATCTTTAAATATAAAACTTGATACTCTTTATATATTGTTTAATTGATTTATTTATTATGTTCAATTATGATGCCCCTGACTTGAGAATGATAACTCGCTGAATTTGAGGGTTCCAAACCTTTAATTTTTACACCACTAGGTTATATGCTTAGCGATAGTTGTTTCTATCGTAGGGGCTGTTCGAGATGATGCTTGAAGCTGGACATTGGAGATGGATGTTTTGAGAGCCTTAAGGAAGATCACATTTGCATATAGGCATCTATATTTTGTATAAACCTTGGGACTTGTACATATTCTATGTGTTGTATATTTACATGGGATTTTGAGGGCTGATTTTATCATGTCACCATGAGTTGTAAAATAAATATGGCTATATGTTTTGTTCTTTGTGGGGTGTGTAAACCCAAGTCCTGTAATATCCTAAATCTACTATTACTTTCGAACGTTTGTGTGAAGCATGAGCAGGCTGATTTCGGTACTCGAAAGCTTGTAATATTCTTGTTATTTCATCCTTGAGTGTGACGATAATATATATACATGAAAAGCTCGTCGGTTATTTGCTTAAATTACTTTTTGGAGGTCATTATGCATCTAATCCCTCTACTAGATTATAATTAGTATGCCCTCGTTAATCGCTTTTGAGTGTCACAAGTATAAGTTAAGTCTCTTTAAAAAGGGTTGTTGCAAGTGCTGGTATCGAAGCCTAGGTGTGTGGTTCTAGGAATTTTGATTTGAATTACTTGTATACTTTTTCACTTTCGAAAAAGGTTATATTTGTATTATTTGGTCAATTACATGGTTTATAATGTTTTTATCGCATGTAGAGTGCATATGCATCAACTACATATCCCTAATGCAATGTGATCTTTCCTTTCGAAGGAATTAAGTCATGGCCACTTCTTCTGACCGACCTATGGAGGCTGCTCGTAAAGGTTTGGGTGCCTCTGTTTCCCAACCTCATGCATTGGAAGGGGTTGGAGAACATATCTCGAATCAGTATGTTCCCCATACTAGTGGTTCTGAAGTGGGAAACCATCAGGGTGTAAGAGTTGGTCCACATCCTCACATGAGTCATGGTACTCAAACCATGAATCCTTATTTTCAACAAATGGCTGAATTCTTCCACCACATGGATGAATCGATGCATGATCCCTACGGGATTAACTTTGAGAAAATGAGGAAAATGGGTGGAGTGGAGTTTGAAGGCACTGTTGATCCCACTGATGCTGAACAATGGCTTGATCGCATAGAGAGGGTATTTGAGCAGTTAGAGTGTTCAGATGTTACAAAATTTCAGTATGCTATTTCACTATTACAAAAGGATGATTACGATTGGTGGGTAAGTGTTCTGAATGCCAAGGTAAAACCTCTTGTTCTTACTTGGGATGATTTTCTTAAGGAATTTCGTATGAAGTATGTCCCACCTGCTTATTGTGATGCAAAGAAAAATGAGTTTTTGAATCTAAGGCAACGATGCATGTCTATTGCTGAATATGAACAGAAGTTTCTAAGGCTCTCTCGCTATGCTGGTGGTATTATTAAAGAGGAAAAAGACAAGTGCAGGAAGTTTGAAAACGGTTTAAATGATTCCATTAGGAAGAATGTGGCGATCCTGCAACATGAGATATTTTGTAAGTTAGTGTCTGCTGTTTTTACTTGAGAACGACTTGATAAAGAAGAAGCTAGTCGAAATAAAAACAGATTCTGAAAGCCTAGACCAGATTTTGGGAGTCCATCCAAAAGGGGAAGGTTTGATAATTCTAAGGCTGGTAGTGATAACAGGCCACCTCAACAAAGGCAACATAGATCAAAATTTTCTACAGCTAGCACTCCAAATTATGGCCAAGGCAAGCCTCGCGTTCCCACTTGTCCACAATGTGGAAAAAATCATTATGGTACTTGCAGGAGAGCTTCTGGTGCATGTTTCAATTGTGGGAGCTTTCATCATAAATTGAAGGATTGTCCTAATCCTAATAATGATCCATCGTTGAGAAATGAAGGCTCAGTTCATAAGCCTTCTGTCAATCCTCCTCAAACTAATAGAGGTGCAAGACCTAAAAGCACCCAATCAGCAGGTACAAGTGGAGCTAATCAAGCCAGTGGGCAAAGGGATACTGCACGCGCTTATGCTATGAGGCAGAGGGATGATCAAGATGGACAAGACGTGGTTGTCGATAAATTTCACTTATTTGGCTTATGTGTGTTTACATTATTTGATCCTGGTTCTACACATTCCTATATTTGTTCATCATTTGTTCTTCCTGAAAATGTGAAATCTGTGAGGCTTAATTACGATGTTCTGGTTGAAAGTCCTTTGGGTTATCACATTGTGTGTAATGAAGTTTACCAAGATTGTCCCTTCGTGATTCAAAACCTAGTTTTCCCTGCTGATTTGATTGAAATGCCCTTCAAGGATTTTGATGTTATTATCGCTATGGATTGGCTTTATAAATATCATGCGGTGGTAGATTGTAGGTCTAAGAATGTGACTTGTAAATCCTAAATTTTGACACATCATTTTACAAGGTGAAATATCAGTGACTTCTAGTTTTATTTCTGCGGCCTTGGCAAGAAAGTTGATGCGTTAAGGTTGTGGGGCATACCTTGCTCACATAGTTGATTCACAGTTGAAGAGTCCTTGTATCAAGGAAATACCTACTGTATGTGATTTTCCAGAAGTATTTCCAGAAAACCTTCCGGGATTGCCCCCGGAAAGAGAGGTTGAATTTCCAATCGAGCTTATTCCTGGATCTACTCCTATTTCGATCACCCCTTATAGAATGGCTCCAGCAGAGTTAAGAGAATTAAAAGCTCAATTGCAAGAACTACTTGAGAAAGGTTTTATTCGTCCTAGCGTTTCTCCTTGGGGAGCCCATGTTTTATTCGTAAAGAAGAAAGATAGCACTCTTAGGCTTTGTATTGACTATAGACAATTGAACAGAATAACAATCAAGAATTGATATCCACTACCAAGAATTGATGATTTGTTTGACTAACTTAAAGGTGCTAATGTATTCTCAAAAATTGATTTAAGGTCTGGATATCACCAACTGCGTGTTAGAGGGAAAGATATTCCTAAAACTGCTTTTAGAACTCAATATGGTCATTATTAATTTTTGGTGATGCCATTCGGATTGACAAATGCTCCTGCGGTATTCATGGATCTAATAAATCGAGTATTCAAGCCTTATTTTGATCAGTTTATGGTTGTTTTTATAGATGATATTTTAATATTTTCCAGAAGTAGTGAAGAACATGATAAACACCTCCAGATTATTTTGAAAATTTTGAAGGAGAAAGATCTTTATGCTAAATTTTCCAAGTGTGAAGGTGTATCCTAGTAAAATACAAGCAGTTGTTGAATGGAGACCTCCCAAAAGTCCGACTGAGGTAAGAAGTTTATTGGGCTTAGCATGATACTACAGAAGATTTGTTAAAGGCTTTTCCATTATCGCCTCTCCTTTGACTAAGCTCTTGCAGAAGGAGGTAAAGTTTATTTGGGATGACAAATGTCAAGAGAGCTTTGACACTCTCAAATCTTTGTTGACTCAAGCGCCTATACTTACTCTACCAATTGAAGGGAAAGAGTATGTAGTATACAGTGATGCTTCTCACAATGGTCTCGAATGCGTTTTGATGCAATAAGGGAAGGTAATTTCTTATGCCTCTCGGGAATTAAAACCGCATGAATTGAATTATCATACTCATGATCTTGAACTTGCTGCTATAGTGTTTGCTTTAAAAATATGGCGGCATTATTTATATGGAGAGAAAAGTCATATCTTCACTGATCACAAGAACTTAAAGTACTTGGGTACTCAAAAAGAGATAAACCTTCGACAACGTAGTTAGCTTTAACTCATTAAGGATTATGACTGCACGATTGATTATCATCCAGGTAAAGCCAATGTGGTTGCAGATGCCTTAAGTCGGAAATCCTTCGCATGCATATCTTTGAGTCCTTTACCCTTGTTCCTTTAGTTAAGAGCCATGAATGTTTGTTTTACACTTGATTCAAATGGTTCAGCTATTGCTAATTTACAAGTAAAGCCAATATTACTTGAACAGGTGAAAGAAGCACAAATGTTAGATGAGAAACTTGTAAAATTGACCAGAGAAGTTCAAAGTGGGGAAAAAGCTTGATTTTACATTTACGGAGGATGGTCGTTTATTTTATCAAAACAAGTTATGTGTCCCTAATGAAGAAAAATTGAGGAGAGAAATATTGAATGAAGCACATACTTCACCATATGCAATGCATCCTGGAGGTACAAAGATGTACCGGACCGTCAAAGAAAATTATTGGTGGAATGGTATGAAGAGAGAGATTGCCGAGTTCGTCTCTAAATGTTTGGTTTGTCAACAAATAAAGGCAGAACATCAAGTCCCAGTGGGTTTACTACAACCCTTGTCGATGCCGGAATGGAAATGGGAGAAAATAACTATGGACTTTGTTTCTGGACTTCCTCGCACTCAGAGAAATCATGATGCAATATGGGTGATTGTGGATAGGCTAACCAAGAGTGCTCACTTCTTAGCAATCAAGATGGATTACTCACTTGAGCGTTTAGCCGAGTTGTACATTAATGAGATTGTAAGACTACATGGGATCCCTGTGTCAATTGTATCAGACCGGGACCCAAGGTTTACATCTAGATTTTGGGGTAGCTTGCAGGAAGTTTTGGGTACTAAGTTGAGGTTTAGCACTTCGTTCTATCCTCAAACTGATGGCCAGTCGGAAAGAGTGATACAAATTTTGGAGGATATGCTTCGAACTTGCATTATTGAGTTTGAAGGTAGTTGGGACAAACACTTGGCTTAGATAGAATTTGCTTACAATAATAGCTACCAATCGAGTATTGGAATGCCTCCCTATGAAGCCTTATACGGAAGAAAATGCCGGACCCCTCTTTGTTGGAGTGAAATTGGTGAAAGAAAGCTTATTGGTCCTGCAATTGTGCAACAAACAGAGGACATGGTAAAAATTATCAAAGATCGTCTAAAGATTTCTTCGGATAGACAAAAGTCGTATGCTGATCTTAAAAGGCATGATATTGAATATCAAGTTGGAGATAAAGTATTCTTAAAGGTGTCTCCATGGAAAAAGATTATGAGATTTGGCCAGAAAGGAAAACTTAGTACCCGATTTATTTGACCTTATGAGATACTTGAAAGGGTTGGACCATTTGCATATAAATTGGCGTTGCCACCTGAGTTAGACAAAATCCATAATGTCTTCCATGTTTCTATGCTCAGAAGATATTGTTCTGATCCATCTCATGTTCTTCCAGTTGAATCTATTGAGGATAATCCTGACTTGACGTATAATGAAGAACCTATTCTAATTCAAGCTCGAGAAGTAAAGCAACTTAGGAACAAGAGAATCCCCTTAGTAAAGGTACTTTGGAGGAACCATTCTGGAAAAGAAGCTACCTGGGAAAGAGAATATCCGCACTTGTTCCGAGACTAGTATAAGGTAAATTTTGAGATGAAATTTCTTTAAGGGGGAGAGAGTTGTAACACCCCTAAAATACTAGACCAACTCTTGCATGTCGATGCATCATTTCTTAATTACTACAATATGTTTTACTCTTATTTTGGGAACTTGAAATTTTGTGATATTTGCAACCTTGCTTAAAATAAATTGTGCTCGAAATTTAAGGTATTGAATGTGGGTATTTACGTAATTTTTCTAATTAAAATTTCATATGAATTGAAAGTGTTGGTATCAATTATAAACATATAGGTGTATATGTATACATTTTAGGCAGCACACAATAATTTGGGGCAGCACCTTTTAGTGACAGTTGTATATGTGACTAAGCATCACTCTTAAGACTATACACCTATATTTATATAATTGATACCTAGACACACACAACTCTTAAGTGAAATGTATCAAACATATCGTAAACTCACGGTATATCAACACCCTCAACTTAAACTTGTTGTTTGTCCTCAAGCAACACACTAAAACTCTAAATGACACTTGTGTAGAAGCAGACATACAAAATCAAGCAATCACATGGCCTTTTCAATCCATCTTATTTCCTTATTGCAAATCTCTTCATTTAGACTCAACAAGCTAACTGTAACGGATAAAAAGATGACATAGATCGACCAACAGACATCACAACATACACCTTTTACAATCACCAAGGTATCGAATTCTCCAACAATGTAACTAGTGGCCTCACTTCAAATGAAATCCTTTTTCACACACAATAGATATGCCTTTCAAGTTTTTAGGATTCATTCAACACTCACGCTCAAAAGTGACTTCAAGTACAGTTAGTGCTCAATACCATAGGCTTGTCCTTATTTTCACTGCTTAGACTCTCCAAACTAGTTGCTAGGATCACCATAGAACTTTCTTAGCTCGTAACGTAGGCTTGGAGTCAGGTAGGATATATTTGGGTATTTTTTAAGTGACTTTCTGCCCTCCTTGACATCACATTGACTCTTTACCTCTTTTCTCAACCAATTTTTGACATTTTTTTAATTTTCTTTTCTTTCCCTTGACTATTTTCACACAGTTGTGACTTTTGACTTTATAGCTCACATTTTTTAATTTTCTTCTTTTTCTTTCTCTTTATTCTTCTTTATTTCTTTTACCACTACTATTATTCATCTTTTCCTTCTTCTGCACGGATTCGCATCTTTTTCTTTTTTGTTTCTCTCTTCAACACAAAACTCTTTCCATACCCTTTTTCTTTCGGTTTCCTTTTTCATAGTCACCCTCAACTTATGTATTTAGCATGAGTTGAGGAGTACATATCCAATGTCGGACCAAGGTCCAGACAAGGTAACTTTTGAATTAGCCACCCTCAACTTAGGATTTTGGCCTAAGGCAAGGTGCACATGTCCAAGGAGGGACCGGGGCCAAAATATTATTTTAGGGAAGGTGAGTTAGGTGAATTGAAAGAAGCCGTCTATATTAGGCTCAAATATTTAGATCAAAGGGAACATTGATTTCATTTGGTTGGATAATTTTAGGCTTGAGTGGACTTATTTGAACAAGGGCCAATGATCATTTCCTAACTTCTTGCCCAGATTATCTTAGCAGGACCAACGAGGCAAGTTCTAGATTGGCACACACTATATGAACATTCAAGATTTCCTCACACACACTTGGCACATTTTTTTCATTTTCAGATTATTCGATTACCCAGTTCAAGTTTTAGCTTAAGTCATGAGGTCAAATCGGTTCCTTATCATGTCACGTTGAGATCCAGCACATTCAGCATATCAAGCCTATAGATCTAGCACATTTTTACACTTTTTTTGGACGGGCATCATTTTTTTAAGCTTTTAATGCCATCATTCTTTCATTTTTCTACTTACTTCTACACATACATTCCAAAACATGTCGGTTCAACATAAAGTAAATAGTCCTTTGGGGGGGAAAGAGCACAGGCAAGAAAACCCCAAAAGAGGATTATGAGTTGTGTTACTTAGACTTCACCCTATCACTCACAATCCATTTACCCCACCCCCAACAAAATAAGGTGAAATTGTCCCAAATGCAG
The DNA here is from genome assembly GCA_029582545.1 of Solanum lignicaule. Lineage (NCBI taxonomy): Eukaryota > Viridiplantae > Streptophyta > Magnoliopsida > Solanales > Solanaceae > Solanum > Solanum lignicaule. The sequence continues at coordinate 14,903 of JAJOOF010019932.1, read as the reverse complement.
AAAAATAAAAAATAAAGCATAGGGTGAAGCAAACCTGTTGCGCATATGCGCAGAAGACCTCTCAAGAAGCGGGTGGGTCCGATTTCGCGAAGCCGGCTGGATCAACACTTGGTACACCATCAGTAGCACCCGCATCAACTATCCTAGCACCCTCAATAGTGCTCACACTGCCAGATGGGCCAACACATTTCTCTCTAGCCCGATGTTGTCTCCGCTCCTCATCAATTATGGATGCCCTCCGAGCCTCCTTAGTATGCTGGCGCTCTTTTTTCCTCAATCTCTCAGCCTCAGCATCATCACAAGTATGAGCAGAGCGGGGGCGCTTCCCCGCGGCATGGGAAGAATCTTGTGGTAGCACAGCATCACCGAATAAAGTAGTCATCACCACCTCATCATCAGGTGTCGTAGGGGTAGAATCTGGCTCAGTCTCTGAGGGAGCGATAAGTGCAGCAACATTAGCGGGTGGGTCCGATTTCGTGGAGCCGGCTGGATCAACACTTGGTACCTCTCCAGGACTCGCAACTCAAAGATATCCAGGCGCTTATGAATGGCCTGGACCTTCTGGTCCATCATCTTCTTCATCCTCTCTTCAACCCTAGCCTCGGACTTCGCTATACACCGCTGCATCCATGGCTTCACATGCTAAAGCAGAGTGGCCATCTGTGCCTCCAACTTCTGGACTCGGGGTTGAGGGATAACTGTAGACCCTGAAGAGGGAGTGGCTCAGGATATGCTAGGGGCCTGACTGGTGGCCAGAGACGGTGGAGCCTGAGTGTCCATTGTAGTGACCAAAATGGTGGAGTCATCGGCTTGTATCTGCTTAACATGGGCAGCCATATCATCACTTAGAAGTGGCACCTCATGTTCTGGCTCTCTCGGTGGTGCAGCGAGGTTGGTATCATCCCGAATGAGGCTAATGTCTGGAGTCTTGGTTGCATGAAGCAACCTGTAACAATGCCATACTGGTACAGACGAATCCCTGCATAGCTGGAAGATGAGACACATGAAGGGCAATGTGGTGGTGGCCTTGACGTCCCTCTCATGGATCTACGCAATCAATATGCGGGCAAAGTCCACCTCAAGCCCCACTACCATAGCTACAACTATCATTGCTCGGTCCTATGTGACCACATTGTCCACATGAGTAGGGGACAATATATTCCGCACCAGCAGCCAGAAGAATTTTGCAGCGAAGTTCAATGTAGCTCTCCTAACGACCAGGCTAGGGGTACTAACCCACTATGCACGCTCTCCGTCTGTAGAAATATGATGTGCTAGCCACCTAATAAGTGACTCCCTTTGCTCGGCATTCCTCTAAAATACCCCGCTCTGAATGATGCCCATCCGATAGTCGAACTATGCGGTATTGATGAACAGAGTGTGATCCAGGCCATAGATAAACCTTCGGAGGGTGGTCTCGGAGATGTCTATGGTGAAACCCCGTACTAGTGTAGCCTCAAGTGGAGGTTGAGCTACGAGCTTGGCCCGTTTGGAGATGGACCCTCTGATGGTGGAGGCACAAGAAACGTAGAACTCCCGGACTATCTCCTCGTTGTATGTGCCTGGGGTCATGCCATCCAATCAAACCTGTGTCTCCGAAAGAGCACCTCAATCACTAGAGTGGTATGGAGGCTACCTATGAGAACCCAACGCTCTTTGGTGACTAATCTGGCCATTTTGTTTAGCTCATTCAGCATGCGAGCATTAGTATAAATTTGATATTGGCCCTCCACACACCATCTAGTAGGCTCCGTAGCAACTGGTGCAGGCTTAGAACTTGGGGGCAATGGAATATCGTCCGTACTATCAGCCTTAGAAGACGAGGCGATACTGCCGCTAGAGCTGGAGCTGGATGGTGACTCTGAGCTAGTCCGTGAGCCAACCGGTGTGGCCCCTCCTCAGACTGGGGTCAGTGACCACATCGAAACTCACCTGTTGGGCTCAGTTCCTTGTAGTGCAAAAGGCAATAGGGGAGGTCCTAGTGTTGGGAGGAATATACTTAGTGTCCTCCTCAATGATCATACGTCGCGACTGAGCGATAAATTTAGATTTTCCCTTAGCGAAATAGGTTGGACCTTTCTTGGGTGCCATCGTACCTGTGGAAGCTTAGTTAGTACCAAAACAAGCCAATAAAACACACGGAAGAATTTTAGAACAAGAAACGAACAAAAACAAAAAAAGTAAAAAAAAACTGGACAATAGCTAAACTATCGGTCTACGGTGGGAACCTACGATCCATGGGTCCCCAACGTATGTCATAGTACCTAAAATTGGGTCACTGATGGGGAACCACGGATGTACAGAACGGTCCGTTGATGGAACGAAGACCGTAGTCCACACCGTGGTTCGACAGTTTATGAAAAAAATTTGTGCAACTGACCCACGGTCTCAACCTACGATCCATAGGGTGACCTACGGTCCGTGGACGGGGAGTCGTGGGTCGGTTTTGTGCCAGGTTTCAAAACTTGACTCAATTTTAGCCCAAAACATTTACAATCCTACATTCAAACCCAATCTCATTACGCATTTTAACACAATATATGGTAGTTTATCATCCTTAGGGTTCCGATTACACAGAATTCAACTTTATACAAGAATCAAACTACAAACCCTAAGTCAAAACATCTAATTAGGCCTTTTAACTTGAATTATTCGTTTTAATTAACTACACACTCACTACCATCATACCAAGGGTGTTTCTAGAATATCACTTAACATTCAACATGAAATTTACAACCCAAGGTCAAGTTCATTGTTGTGATTTCAAATGGAAACTATGAAAAATTTCAAAGTTGAGGAGAAATCAACTTACCTTACAAGTAAACAACAATGGTGAGTGTGTTATCGACTGCAAAGACTCCTAAACCAGCGAGGACACCAGACACAGACTGTGAGATCACTTTGGGGAGAAGATAGGGTGATTTGGGAGAGGAAAATGATGAATATGGGATTTGGGAAAGTAAATTGGGTATTGATATAGGGGTTATTGGGGTTAATGGGAGTGATTGTGGGAGTTAGAGAGTTGAAAATGGCTGGGAGGAAGTTTTGGACGTGGGGGGTGTTTTAAAATAAAGGGGTTTTATTTAAAAGGGGGTCCTGGTCGGGTCAGCATAATCCTATTTTTGGAACCACGAGACCCTGTCGATGGTCCATGGGTTGGGTTCGAAGGTCACTCTGAGACTTGAAAAATTCAGAACACTTACCTGGGGTCTACTGACGCCATTCACGGTCCGTGGATGGACCCGCGGACCGTCGATGGGGTCCGTAGACCACTGCACAACTATTTTTTTGCAGATTTTACCTTTTGTCCCTGCACACGTAGCAACCATTAGGACTTTATTTTTACATTTTCTTGACACTTTTTAGATAAGGACCCTATTCTATATCTAGCCAACACTAGTACCAAAATAAAACACCTATCTAAAGATCTACAAAAATCAAAATTAAATAAGAAAACTCCTATATCAAAAAGAAAAACCTATAGTTGCTAGATTGTACATCTTTGGTTTCCCCGCAAGCAGTGCTTGATTTAACGTCACGGCACGACACAGTCACCTTGATTACTCAGACTTCATCAAGATAGTAGGCCTCTATCATTTCTTGTACACTCTCCGACTTCCCCATGTAAACGTTGATTCTTTGCCCGTTCACTTTGGACTTTGTTCCCTCCTTATTCTCGAGCTCGACCGCTCCATGTGGAAATACTTGAGTGACTCTAAATGGCCCGGTCCACTTGGACTTGAGCTTGCCAGGAAACAACTGCAGCCTTGAATTGAATAAAAGCACCAGATCACCCACAACAAATTCTCGCTTTTCAATCTTTTGATCATGATAATTCTTCATCTTCTCCTTGTACAAGGCTAAACTTTCATATGCTTTTAGGCGAAACTTATCAAGCTCATTCATGCCTTTCACTCTTTGACTCGATGTGGCACCCAAATCCAAATTCAACTTTTTAGCGCCCACATGGCCTTATGCTTTAGCTCTACCCGCAAATGGCATGACTTCCCATATACAACTTGGTAGGGGGACATACCTATGGGCGTCTTGAATACGGTACGATAGGCCCATAGAGCATCATCAAGCATTCTTGAATAGTCCGTTTTGTTGGCATTCACAGTCTTTGCAAGGATTTGCTTTATCTCTCTGTTTGACACTCCAACTTGCCCACAAGACTTTGGATGGTAAGGAGTAGCTACATTGTGACGAACTCCATATTTCTCTAGGAATGCCTTGAGCAACTTATTACAAAAGTGAGAACCTCCATTGCTGATAATCGCCCTACGTGTACCAAATCTGGAGAAGATACTCTTTTACAAGAATGCGGTAACACTCTTACCTTCATTGTTTGAAAGCCCAATTGCCTTTACCCATTTTGATACATAGTCAACCGCAACAAGACTATACTTTATCCCCTGTGAACTCACAAATGGACCCAGAAAGTCAAGGCCCCAAACATCAAATAACTCAATCACCAATATCAGATTCATAAGTAGCTCTTCCCTCTTTGAAATTCCTCCTTCTCTTTAGCAACGGTCACAAGACTTGGTGAAGTCATGAGCAACTTGGTGGATAGTAGGCCAGTAATACCCACACTGCAAGATTTTATGAGCAGTCTGAATACCGCTATGATGCTCACCAACAGGCGATGAATGACACGCCTCTAGTATATTCATCATCTCAACCTCGGGCACACAGCGACGAATAATCCCATCAGCACAAATACGAAACAAGTAAGGCTCATCCTAAAAGAACTTCTTCACATCATGCATAAATTTTTTCGTTTGGTTAAATGACAAATCCGATGGAACCAAATCGCCTGCCAAGTAGTTAGCAAAATCTTCAATCCAAGGGATATAATCAAAGGAAGCAATCAATACATGTTCTTCTAGTAATGCATCATTAATCTCAGCCCCATCTCCTAACTTGACCATAGCTTCCTCCTCTAATCTTGACATATGATCGGCGACTTGATTTTCTGTCCCATTTCTATCTTTCACCTCAAAATCAAACACTTGCAGCAACAATACCCATCTAATCAACCTCGGTTTTGCATCCTTTTAGCCATCAGATTCCTCAATGTAGAATGGTCAATATGCACTATGACCTTAGTACCAAGATAGTAAGATTGAAATTTCTCGAATGCGAAAACCAAAACAAGGAGTTCCTATTCAATTATCGTATAGTTATTTTGAGCAACTTTCAGAGTTTTTCTGGCCTGGTTAATTGGATGAAAAATCTTCTCTCGCCTCTATCCCAAAACCACAGCAAGCGCCACTCCACTCGCATCACATATCACTTCAAACGGTTACCCCCAATCCAGTGAAATAGTGATAGGTGCGAAAGCTATCCTTGTTTTTAACTCACCAAATGCTCTTAGACAAGCCTCATCAAAATCAAACTTACACTCCTTTCCAAGCAGTTTGCACAATGGGTGTGGAATTTTGGAGAAATCCTTGATAAACCGCCGATAAAAGCTTGCATGCCCAAGAAAACTTCTAACTCTTTTAATAGAGATAGGTGGTGGAAGCTTTTCTATTACCTCAACTTTAGATCTATCAACATCAATACCCTTCTCAAAATCCGATGACCCAGAACTATCCCCTCTTTCACCATAAAGTGGCACTTTTACCAATAGAGCACAAGATTGCACTCTTCACCGTTTCAGTACCTCGGCTAGATGCATCAAACAACCATCAAATGAGTCACCTACCATAGAGAAATCATCCATAAATACCTCAATAGTGTCCTCCACCATATCTGAAAATATCGACATCATGCAACACTGGAAGGTCGCTGGAGCATTACACAACCCATATGGCATCCATTTGAAGGCAAAAGTCTCATACGGACAAGTGATGGTGCTCTTCTCTTGATCTTACAGAGCAATGGAGATCTGATTGTAGCCCGAATACCCATCAAGAAAGCAATACCAACCCTTACCAGCAAAGCGATCCAGCATCTGATCAATGAACGGCTTCAGGAAGGGATCATTTTTTGTCCAAGCATTCAATTTGTGGTAGTCCATGCATACTCTCCATCTAGTCACTGGCCGCATCGAAACAAGCTCATTTTTCACATTAGACACTAATCCCACCTTTCTTAGGTACACACTAAACAGGGCAGACCCAACTACTATCTGCAGTGGGGTATATGACTCAAACATCGATCCAACCATTTGATGATTTCCTTTTTCACGACCTCTTGCATAGGTGGGTTTAGTCTCCGTTGGTGCTAAATACTTGGCTTGATGTCCGGCATGAGTTGGATTTTATGAGAACAAATGCAAGGAGGAATCCCAATAATGTCCACAATAGTCCACCCAATAGCCCGCTTGAACATCTTCAACACAGAAACCAATGCATCTACTTGTAACTCACTCAAATTGGCCGCAATGATTACCAGTAAAGTGCCATCTCTCCCTAAGAATACATATCTCAAATGCAATGGTAAAGTCTTGAGTTCCAATTTTGGAGCTTCTTCCACAGACGGTTTTGCTGGTGGAGAGTCGCCAATGTTCATATTTAGCTCATATTTCTTTGGTTTGGAGCAAAATTCGAACCTATCAAGTGCGGCAACTAATTCATCATAGTCTTCAATACCATCACCCTCAATATTCATCATTACCGTTGCCAGTGCAGCAACACCCAACCTCTCTTCAATAGACACGTCAAAACCTCGCTCCACAATATGATTCACCACTGATATTGATTTGAGATCGCTTTCCTGATTCATAGACCTACAGACTTTGAAAGTTATCTCTTCATTATTCAATCGCAACCTTATATTCCATCTCTCTATATCGACCAAGGTTCGCCCAGTAGCAAGGAATAGTCTCCCAAAGATGATGGGAACCTCCAAATCAATCTCACAATCAAGTATCACAAAATCTGTCAGAAAAATGAATGACTCCACTTTAACAAGGACATCTTGGAGAATACCAATGGGATTTTTCGCAGTTCTATCAGCCATGAGTAGTCGCATCGCAGTCGGTTTTGGAGCCCCTAAACACAACTTATTGTAGATAGACAATGGCATTAGATTAATGCTAGCTCCCAAATAACACAACGCCTTCGCAATATGCAACAACCCATTGGTACAAGGATTAGTGAAAGCGCCATGATCCTCTTTCTTCTGCACAAGTGACCTAGTAGCAATAGCACTGCAATGTTGCAACCTCTCATCATTCTCAAAATTGGCAGCCCTCTTTTTGGTCTCCAGATCCTTCATAATATTCACATACCCAGGCATTTGATCTAAAGCCTCTATCAGCAGAACATTGATGGAAAGCTGTTTCAACATAGTAATGAACCTGTGGTATTTTTCTTCTTCGGTCCTCTTCACCAATCTCTATGGGAATGGTGGTGGAGGTCTAGGCATGGGAACAACTTTTTGGGTCACCTCCGCTTCCTACTCTATAACATTCTTAGACTCTCCAGTAACCTCGATCTCATCATCATCTCTTTCTACCACAATTTTAACCTCAGATGGCATAGGGGGATCAATGGTTTGTTTACCTCCTCAAGTAGTGATTGTCATACAATGCCCATCATTCAGGGTGACGTGGGGTTCACTGTAGTGGACAACTGATTAAACTGCTGCTCAAGTTGCTTGATCGACACTGTATGGGTATCAACTTTTTGATCGATTCCAGACAAGTCGTTTCTCATCTCTTTCACATTCTCATCAGTCTCATCAAACCTCTTCATCATATTTTGCATCATATCCTTAATGTGTGACATACTACCCCCAGCTTCTCTATTTCCAGATTCTCGATTTGCAGGTGGAACATAAGGCCTAACTCTTTCGTTTCTGTTGCCATAGTTATTTCGGTAGTAGTTGTTGTCGCGATTGTAGTTCCCATCCCGGACATAGTTTCCCTCTTGATTGTAGTTTCCATAGTTTCAACCTAGGTTTCCTTGACCTAGCGCCAATTATCCGAGTTGGAGCCTAGGGAGTTGGCTCAAAAACCCCCCCGTCTGATCATTCACCAAATACGCATCCTCCTCATAGTAACATTCCTCAACTAGTGGTGGTGGAGTTCCAGTCAGATAGTTTACCGCATTTACCTTCTTTGCACCTCCGGTCACATGCTTTAGTACCAAACCCAGTTTTGTCCTCATCTGAGCCATTTCTTCACAAATATCTTCACTAGATTGACTAGGTGCGGCTTGAGCAACAAATGTGCTTCTACAAGTGTCTGACTTGCTAGTGCTCCATGCCTTATTATTTCAAGAAGTCTTCTCTAGTTTCTCAGTGATCTCCTCAAAAGCGCACTCACCATATGATCCTCCAGCAATTGTATCAAGCACAACCTTACCATTGTCATCCCTACCTCTGTAGAAGTACTCCTTCAGTGACTCATCATCTATGCGGTGATTTAGAACACTTCTTATGAATGCAGTGAACCTATCCCAAGAACTGCTTACAGACTCTCCCGGTAGTGCAACGAAGTTGTTCAGCTTGTCCTTGTTATTTAGCTTCTTGGACAACAGGAAATACTTTGCCATAAACACCTTGTGCAATTGGTCCCATGTATGAATCGAGTTATATGAAAGCTCAGAAAACCACACCGCGGCATCTCCGGTCAATGATAGAGAGTAGACTCTCAACCATATGACATTCATATCCAACTCCGGTCATCCCACACAACTCTTGTAGACACTTCTCAATTTAGACATGTGACTATACGAATCTTCCGAAGCTAGACAAGAAAAAAACCTTCTTGTTGTGAGCATTTGCATCAGATTGCTCGTCACCACAAATATATGCCCTGGAGGTAGATGATGGAGAACAATAGGTCCTTCTGATTCAACTGTATTGAAGTTGACCCTTTAGCTATAACGCAACCTTGGTTTTTGCAGATTCTCTACCCTCAAAGCATCTCTGAGTAGATTACCACCATGATCCTGACCGTGCACATTAACAACCCCAAGAGGCTGCAATTCAACTCCATCTCCTAGATTATCTCCAATTCGATTGATTTGGACTCCTTGATTATTCATTTTTTTCAAAGTTTTGCTCAACTCTGGATCGTAGGGGATCAATGGTTCGCCTCGACTTCATGTACTTGGCATACCCTAAAGTAGAAACCTGTAGAAAACAAAAATAAAAGAAAACATAAAAATAGGAAATAATTGACTAAAGTTCAATAATGTATTCAAACTTAATCAAAAAGCCTTATACCCCGGCAGCGACATCAAAATTTGATACACTCAAATTACACCTCTATTATAGAGGTATAAGCGGCGGTCGACAAATAAAGAACCCAACTTGTACGTTGGAGTAGATCCCATGAGGAATATGTTTCAGACTTAAACTTAACTCACTATTATATCCGTTTAGTCAAACTATTTCTAAAACAAGTAACTAAAAGGGGGGGGGGGATTTGTGTAAGCAAATAACCGATTGTCGATCAAGTAACAAGTGATCAGGATTAAAACTTTTGATTATCATTATGAGAGAGAAACTAGGTTGTATCTGTTCCCCATAAGCTTTTAATGTGGTAATCCTAATAATAGTAATCCTTTCCTAGTGTTTTACATGCAAAGTTGGTAAGTTAGGTATCCCTAAGTGATTCGTCCTCCAAATAGGGAATTTCACTACGCACCTTCGTCCGGCTTCGAGTGTATACTTTAACAACCCTTACCTTTACCTCAGATTATACATCACATCAATGTATGGCTTATTTTTCACCCTCACACCAATTGACATTAGCTAGCATCGACTAAATCTCTGTTGTTAATTCTTTTCTCATTAAATACCTCCTTGGTCTGGTAAGTAGCAATGAGGCGAGTTCTAACGCATGCACTCGTTAAAAAGACTTCTAACCGAAAGAATTACCAATACATGCATAAACACTATTCAAGAATTACTTATTTATTATTCATACATTGTTAATTGCTCATGGTTCCCATAACCCTAGTTGTGTATTTAGCTACTCGTGCTTGAAAGAACACAATTCATGTCTTGATAAGAAGAATTCATGAACTTAGGATTAGAGTAGAAGAAACCCAAAATTTCCAATTGAATTTCAAAGTCAAAATCTTGTAAAACGAAATCTAGAAATCAAATTGCTAAAGTTGCAAGTTAATTCCACAAATACCAAGAACTAAAATCAAACATTAATGTATAACCCCCAAAAATGAGGTTTACATAACCTATTTATAGAAAAACATGTCCTAAACAAAAAGGGAAAAAAATAAGGAAATAAACTTCTGGAACGCAGCATCAATCGACGACTCGACCTATGGACCGTAGGTCGACCTATGGTCCATAGGTCCCCTTGCGTTGGTCAACACTTAGAACTTTTAAGCAAGGACTGGAATGTTCACTCTTAGATCATCAATGATGGACATGCAGGATGGACCATAGCTAGACCTACGGTCCGTGGGTCCACTTCAGTGGCTCCACACTAAGAATTTTTCATCTGGTACTGGAACTTCAACTCTCTGAACCCATTTAACGGATGTGCACGATAGCCCGTGGGTCGACCTACGGTCCATCAGTTGCTCTGTAGATCCACACTTGGTCAAACTTCCCTAATGCTCCATTTATGCCTGCTCGTCGACGGACCGTCAAAGGACCTACGGTCTATGGATCACGTTCGTGGGTGGCTCCTTCTGCATAATTTTAATTGTCATCTCACTCAACTGCATCCAAGCCTATTTCCTACAAACATAACACATAAAACAATATTTCTAAAACAAAATGGCCCTAGACACACACAATTCTTAAGTGAAATGTATCATAAATACCTTAAACTCACGGTATATCACTTACTCAGATGAGAATTTCATCAGCTCGGTTAGCTTTGGAAGGTCATTTTGAACTACTAGGATGATTGGTTTAGGTTTTGAGGCTTCCATTTTCAGTTTGTGCTCTTAGGCGTTTTAACTTTTAAAGTTTGGCCAAAATTTATATTTGGTCAATATTTTTGGTAAACGTGCTTAGATTAACATTTCATCAACGCAGTTAGTTTAGGAAGGTCATTTTTGGTCTAGTAGGATGGTTGGTTCGGGTTAAAGGTTTTCATTTTAAGCTTGTGCCGTCGAGCGTTTTAACTTTTAACTTTTGGCCAAAATTTGACTTTGCTTAGCTTTTTTTTGTAAACGTGCTTAGATGAGAATTCCGTCGGCATAGTTAGTTTCGGAAGGTCATTTTTTATCTATTAGAATGGTTGGTTTAGGTTCTGAGGCTTCCAATTTCAATTTGTGTTATTAGGCGTTTTAACTTTTAACTTTTGGCAAAAATTTAAATTTGGTCAATATTTTTGGTAAACATGTTCAGGTTAACATTTCATCAGCACAATTAGCTTCGGAAGGACATTGTTGGTCTAGTAGGATGGTTGGTTCGGGTTTTGGCCAAATTTTGACTTTGCTTAAATTTTTTTGTAAACGTGCTTAGATGAGAATTACGTCAACGCGATTAGTTTCAGAATGTCATTTTTATCTGATAGGATGGTTGGTTTAGGTTTTCAGGCTTCCATTTTCAGTTTGTGCTGTCAGGCGTTTTAACTTTTACCTTTTGACCAAAATGTCAATTTGGTCAATATTTTTGGTAAATCTGATAAGATTAAAATTTCATTAGCACAGTTAGATTCAGAAGGTCATTTTTGGTCTATTAGGATGGTTGGTTTGGAATTTGAGGCTTTTACTTTCAGTTTGTGCTGTTAGGCGTTTTAACTTTTAAGTTATGGTTAAAATTTTAATTTGTTCAATATTTAAGGGGAAACAGGCTCAAATTGGAATATCGTCAGCGCGGTTAGCTCTGTAAGGTCATTTTTTGTCAAATAGGATGGTTTGTTCGGGTTTCAAGGTTGTTATTTTCAGTTTGTGCCTTCAGGCGTTTTAACTTCTAACTTTTGGCCAAAATGTGGAATTGCCTAGCATTTTTTGCAAACTTCCTCAGATGAGAATTTCATCAGTGTGGTAAGCTTTGAAAGGTCCTTCTTTAACTAATAGGATGATTGGTTTAGGTTTTGACGCTTTCGATTTTAGTTTGTGTTGTTAGGCGTTTTAACTTTTAAAATTTGGCCAAATTTTAGATTTGGTCAATTTTTTTGGTAAACGTGCTCAGATTAATATTTCATCAGCGCAGTTAGCGTCGGAAGGTCATTTTTGGTCTAGTAGGATGGTTGGTTCTGGTTTCGAAGTTTTCATTTTAAGTTTGTGCCGTTAGGCGTTTTAACTTTTAACTTTTGGCCAAAATTTGACTTTGCTTAAAAAAAATTGTAAACATGCTCAGATGAGAATTCTATCAACGCAGTTAGATTCGGAAGGTCATTTTTTATCTAATAGAATGGTTGGTTTAGGATTTGTGGCTTCTATTTTCAGTTTGTGTTGTTAGGCGTTTTAACTTTTAACTTTTGGCCAAAATTTAAATTTGGTCAACATTTTTTGTAAACGTGCTGAGATTAACATTTCATCAGTGCAGTTATCTTCGGAAGGTAATTTTTGGTCTAGTTGGATGGGTGGTTTGGGATTTAAGGTGTTCATATTCAGTTTGTGCTATTAGGCGTTTTAAATTTTAACTTTTACCCAAACTTTGACTTTGCTTAATTTGTTTGGAAACATGCTTAGATGAGAATTCCGTCAGCGCGGTTAGTTTCGGAAGGTCATTTTTTATCTAATAGGATGCTTGGTTTAGCTTTTGAGGCTTCCATTTTCAGTTTGTGCTCTCAGGCGTTTAAACTTTTAACTTTTGACCAAAATGTAGATTTGATCAATATTTCTGGTAAATGTGATCAAAGTAAAATTTCATCAGCACCATTAACTTTAGAAGGTCAGTTTTGTTCTATTAGGATGGTTGGTTCAGAATTTGAGGCTTTGATTTTCAGTTTGTGCTGTTAGGCGTTTTAACTTTTAAGTTATGGTTAAAATTTGAATTTGTTCAATTTTTTGGGGAAACATGCTCAAATTGGAATTTCGTTAGTGCGGTTAGCTCTGGAAGGTCATTTTTGGTTTGATAGGATGGTTTTTTCGGGTTTCAAGGTTTTCATTTTCAGTTTGTGCCGTTAGTCGTATTAACTTTTGGCCAAAATATTGAATTGCCTAACATTTTTTTGCAAATTTGCTCAGATGATAATTATGTCAGTGCGGTTAGGTTTAGAAGGTCATTTTCTAACAAACAGGATGATTGGTTTAAGTTTTGAGGCTTCCATTTTCAGTTTGTGGTGTTAGGCGTTCTAACTTTTAAGTTTTGGCTAAAATTACGATTTGGTCAATATTTTTGGTAAACGTGCTCATACTAAAATTTAATAAGCGCGATTAGCCTCGGAAGGTCATTTTGGTCTAGAAGAATAGTTGTTTCGAAATTTGAGGATTTTATTTTCAATTTGTGTTGTTAGGTGTTTTAACTTTTAAGTTTTGGTTAAAATTGGAATTTGGTCAATATTTTTGGGAAACATGCTCAAATTGGAATTTCATCAGTGCGGGTAGCTCTGGAAGGTCATTTTTTATTTATTAGGATGGTTTTTTCGGGTTTTGAATTTTTCATTTTCAATTTGTGCTGTTAGGTGTTTTAACTTTTATGTTTTGGCCAAAATTTGGAATTGCCTAACATTTTTTGCAAACTTGCTCAGATGAGAATTTCGTCAGCTCAGTTAGCTTCGGAAGGTCATTTTTTATCTATTAGGATGGTTGGTTTAGGTTTTGAGGCCTCCATTTTCAGTTTGTGCTGTTAAGGGTTTTAACTTTTAAGTTTTTGCCAAAATATAGATTTGGTCAATATTTTTGGTAAACGTGATCAGATTAAAATTTCATCAGTATGGTTAGCTTTAGAAGGTCATTTTTAGTGTAGTAGGATCGTTGGTTCGGGATTTCAGGCTATTATTTTCAATTTGTGCCATTAGGCGTTTGTTTAACTTTTAGGTTTTGGCTAAAATATAAATTCGGTCAATATATTTGGTAAGTATGGTCAACTGACAATTTCGTCAGCACAGTTGTATCCGTAAGGAAATTGTTTGTCTAATAAGATTGTTGGTTTTGGTTTTGAGGTTTTCGTTTTCAGTTTGTGCCGGTAGGTGTTTTAACTTTTAACATTTGGCCAAATTTTGACTTTGGTTAAAAATTTTGGTACAGGTGCTCAAATGAGAAATCTTTCAGCGCGGTTAGTTTTGAAATTTCATTTTCTGTCTAATAGGATTGTTGGTTTGGATTTTGAGGCTTTCATTTTCAGTTTGTGCTTCTAGGCGTATACCTTTTCTATTTTTCCAAAATTTGACGTCAGACAACATGTTTTGGGAAACGTGCTCAAATGAGAATTCTTTCAACGCGATTAGCTCGGAAAGGTCATTTTTTGTCTAATAGGATGGTTGGTTCGGCTTTTTAGGCTTTCAATAGTAGTCTGTGTCGTTAGACATTTAATGTTTTAAATTTTAGCCAAAATTTAACTTTGGTATAATATAAATCGTAAAGGTGGTCAGATTAGAATTCTGTTAGTGTGGTTAGCTCTGGAAGGTCAATTGTAGTCTAATAGGATGGTATGTTCGGGTTGTACAAAGAAGTAGTAGAGGACTCTTTCTTTTGATTCAAGTGTACAATTGTGATGAGCGTGTCTATTGAAATATGTATATTACTATTAATATTAATTTAATATCATGTACGAACTATTAAAAAAATAGCTATAAATCTTTATTAGACTTAATTTGTATTCAGACAAAAGCTACAGTATCGAACTATTAGAAATGACTCATTTAGTCTGCACAAAATATCTACAATTCATGTATCGGAAAGTTAATTAAAGTAGTTAATATATATATATATTTTTTCGTATAACATTTTTACATACTACACTCTAAACAATTTTCTATTTAGTCAATACGAAAAAAATGACACATTTCTTTATATGAAAAATATTTCAACTTTATCAACATTGTATCCATATTGGATCTCACTCATTCA